>JASDQU010739147.1:233761-257316 GCA_032191745.1 Picea mariana
TTTGTGCTCAAAGACCATTACCTGTAATACCTCCCTAGCTAGGAGGGAGTGTTGATATTATGGTAGCTGCAGGAGGTATTTATGTCCACGTGTAAACTTGACAAGGATAGAATACTCCGGGAAGCAAGAAGAAACCCTAATGAGTTGGCTAATAACCCTAGAAGACTTGTCGGCTCAAGAAGATAATTTATATTAGGTTATTAGCCTCCAAGAGAAGAAGTCGGTCAGAAATAATATTATATACTGAACAGACAGATACCCAGAATGAGAAGTTGGCCCTGGCAGTTAGCCAGAATTAGTATAAATATAGGAGGCCAGTTCTCATTCTGGTAGGCAGTCTCAGAATTGCAGTGCCCAGTCTTGTGCGCACTGCAGTGCCCAGTCTTGTGCGCAAGTTTGAGGAGAGCTGCCATTGCAGCTGCTGCAGCTAGCAGATCACGTTTGGCTTGGACTATCTCTTGGCTAGGGTTTGGACTATCTGATCAGCTCTTGTTGGTGCGCTATCCTTGGGGAAAGGTGCGCTACCCTTTGTTTGGCTATCTAGCCTAGGGTTTGCTTCCGGAATGATTCTCTGTCAAGGTTAAGGTGCTCAGAGGGTGGCTTCTGCCTATGGTTGGGTGACAAGGGTATTGTCAATGGTAAAACGAGCACATCCATTACTTTCTAACAAGATATGCTCTTTGGCTTGAGACAATTCGCAAACCACATTTGTATCTTTACTGGTATGATAAACAAAAACAATTACATTAGTACATCTTCATGTATCACTTTTACTCATTGTGTGTATAAACGTTTTTGCAACATAAGTAACAGCCAAAGACTGATCACTGTCAAATTCCGGACAACCTTTAGACCATTCTAGGAGGATACGATGTGGGTATCCAGGAAGATTATCAACATCAATGGATGGATACCTTTCATGAAAATCCCATGGTGCCATAATTCCATCACTTCAGAATATGCAATATTACAAAGTTGAGAGTAGGATGACACTTCAAAATATATCAGGGGAGTTTCCAGATGATCTTCTTGGGATCATCAAAGGTAAACGAGGGATTCTTCCCTCAATGGAGTTGCTAGGTAAGCTTGAGGATAAGGGCTTTGGGATAAGCTTACCAGAAGGATGTTATAGGGAGAAAGACTCAATTCTCCCCGACAACGGTGCCAAAATGTTATCATAGGATTTGTACTTGTGCAAATCCCTCCACAAGATCCCAATCTTGTGTAACAATTGGAAGTTTCTACCATTGTCACCTAAGTAGATACTTCCCTCGTTTTAGTGATGGAAGAAGGTCCAACACAAAGGAGGCTTCCCTGGTGACCTCAAGGGATCAAATAGCAAGATTAGCCGAGCCCACAACTCCCTATGTTGGTCACCTAAATTGTAGATCTAGGTCTGTTAGCACAAATTTCTACCCTCCAATTAAGCTAATAAACCTGTTATAACAACGATGAAAACTTGGCTAATTCAAGGAGAGAAGCCCCAAATTATCATGGGCTAGACTACTCTCTGTTTGGGCTAGTGCTTGCTAGCCTTAGGGGGGGCTCCCTAGGGCGATTTGCCACTGTCCTAAGTCTGATTTTCTGCGTTTATTGACGAAAAACAACCACTGATATGTTCGGGACAGCGCGTTAAAAATGTCCCAAACAGGGGAAAAATCATTCTTTTTTTCTTGGAGGGATCCTGCGGGGTTAGTACAATAAAAGAGAGAAAGAAATGGAAAGAAAACTGCTCAAAAGATCAACAGAAACCATAATGAACAGGAAGGCAAAGATACTAATCTATGTGCAAAATTCACAAAATACCATCAAGAAATAAGGTTAGAACACGAACACAAAATTTCTTTATTGATAGGCTTGCAGGAGTGTTGGTTGCACCAGAATTGGCAAGTCCACAACTTGTACAATGATCACTTTGCTCAAAGAAGAGTCACTAGACTAAGCACAAGAGAGAGGAACGAGAAAGAAATGTTAGATTTTCTTTATTTACAGAGCATTAGAGTTACCAGTGTTCTTTTACTTCTTTACCATTAACTTTTATATATCATGTACTGAGCAATAGCAGCATAAACAATAGACAAAATAACACAAGAAATTTATCCTGGGAAAAACCCAACAACCTTTCTTAGACATATTTCATTCACAAAGCAAGTCCAATCATGAACCAACAGATAAACCCTAGCACAAAGGCTAGCTCAAGGTACAACCAGAAATACCGCCCCAGTTGCAGCAGCAACACAATACCAAGATAGCGCACCTTTTCCAAGGGTAGCGCACAAGAGAGAAATACCAGAAAGACTAGACAAGAAGAATCTCTATCACTGCAGCTACTGCGTCACCCATCCTCGGGCTTGCGCCTTACTTCTGTGTAGATGAGAGAGTGTGAGTGAGTGTGTCCAAATGAGGAAGGCGCCTCCTATTTATAGCCTTCATGTCCTCTTCACTGGGCCGGCTTCTCTTCTGGTAAGGTGTCACTTCTTTATTCTTCTGGGCCAACTTCTCTTCTAGGGCATTTCCACATCTGTTCAATGGTTCTCTTGCTTCCGAAATCTTCTTCTCATCTAAGAAAGGTCATCTAGGAAGGAAAGTACCTCCGACAGCTACCAAAATATCAACACTCCCTCTTAGCTAGGGAGGTATCTTTCATGATGTCTTCATCTAGTAGTCCACTGACTACTCTGCAATCAACTAGTAGCACACAACTACCACAATGCCATTGGTAGCTCGAATCATCTGTCACAGTGTCTGCAATCAAGTAGCACACAACTAGTCCCAATGTGAATTGGTAGTCTCCATGGCAATCAACTAGTAGCACATAGCTACTACAATGCCTGGATGCCATCCAGTAGAACACCACTGTGTCGATCCATACTAGTACACAACTACTATCCAGTGGTACACAACCACTCCAAGTAGCACACAGTTATTGTCCAGAGACTTAATGTCTCTATTCTGGAATCAATTGATAGCTACACAAGCTACCACCATGCAGTCCAATAGTCTCTATGATTATGTAACAATCAACTAGTAGCACACAACTACTACCATGCCATCAACCACAATCATAGTCTACAATCCCTATGACTATGTAACAATTGACTAGTAGCACACAGTTACTACAATGCCATCAACCATAGTCATACTCTATAACTATGCAACAATCAACTAGTAGCACACAACTACTACCATGCCATCAACCATAGTCATAGTCGATGTCTCTATAACTATGCAACAATCAACTAGTAGCACACAACTACTACAATTCCATCAGTCATAGTTATAGTCTCATCTAGTAGCACAAAGCTACTTCCATAGTCCTCACGAGTATGTGTGTGATGTTTCTTCTCTCATCAGGTCTGACAGTGCATTACTCCCTGAGTCACCTCACATGACTGATCTAGGGAACCCTTGGCCAGAGGGGTTAGTCGGCAGGCGGAGAAACAACACACCTCCCTCTCAACGATGGTGGACATTTTGCATCATGCCAAGCTTGTCTCCGAAGTACTCATACTTCACTCTAGACAGAGGCTTGGTGAGAATGTCCACTATCTGCTCATCCGTGGATATGTATTGGAGCTCTATAGCTTCTCTCTGCACCATGTCTCAGATGTAATGATATTTGATCTCTATGTGCTTTGACTTGTCATGAAAGACAGGGTTCTTTGAAAGCCTTACACAACTTTGATTGTCACAATGTATCAAAGTTGGTTCCAATTCTAGATCAAATATGCCTGCAAGCAACTTCTGAAGCCACACTGCTTCACGACTTGCCACACTAGCTGCGATATACTCTGCCTCTGCTATATTGAGTGCCACTGATGCCTGCTTCTTTCGCAACCATGAGATCATACATGATCCCAGATTGAAGCAACATTCGAAAGTACTCTTCCGATCCACTGTACTCTCTGCCCAGTCAGACTCTGTATATCCCTACAGCTTCACATCTCCACCCGAGACATATCTCAATCCATATCCAGTCGTACTAGTAGGTACCTCAACATATGTTTTGCTACCATCCAATGGACATGTCTAGGTTCAACCATGTACTGACTCAACATTCACTGCAAAACATATGTCTGGCCTGGTGTTAACCAGGTACATCGAGGAACCAATCAACTGTTCGTACATCGTGGGATCCACCAAATCTGAAGATGAATCACTCAGAAGCTTCAGATTTATCGTCATGGGTGTGGTCATGGACTTGCAGTCCATCATCTTGAATCGCAGGATCTCAACAATATATTTTCCTTGGCTAAGGAGAATCTCATCTGATCTCTGCCACACCTCCAATCCCAAGAAGTAATGCATCAGACCTAGATCCTTCATCTCGAACTCTGAAGCGAGCTCCCTCTTGCACCCAACTATGAGCTTCTCATCTCTTGTTAGAAACAGGTCATCCACGTATAGAACCAAGATCAACGAACAACCATTCTCAACCTTATAGTAAAGGTTGGGATCTGCATCACTCTTGGTAAATCCCAAGCTCATCAGGTAGCTATCTATCTTGGCATACCATGCCTTGGGTGCCTGCTTCAATCCGTACAAGGCCTTCTTCAATCTGCAAACATGGGACTCTTTCCCATGGATCACAAAACCTTGTGGTTGCTCCTCTATTACATCGTTCAAGAAATCAGTCTTGATATCCATCTAGTGTAATTTCCATCCCATTGCGAAAGCAATCACAATAATCAATCTGATGGAAGTGTACTTTGCTATAGGAGAAAATGTCTCATCGTATTCTTCTCCCTCTCTGGGAGAATCCTCTAGCCACAAATCTTGCCTTGTACTTCTCTATGCTGTCGTCTGCAACATGCTTGATCTTGTAGATCCATTTGGAAATTACTATTGACTTCCCTTATGGTCTCAGAACCACGTCCCACACATCATTCTTCATGATGGACTGATACTCCTCCATCATGGGATCCTTCCATTCTTGCTTCTCAACAACTTCTTCAAAGGTGGAAGGCTCTGAATCAATGATGTTGCTCATTAGTGCCACATAATTGGAAAAATTTTGTGGTCTCTTGCTCTCTCTAAAAGAGCCTTTGGGAGTTGCATGTCCTTCAGCTTCCTGTAAGGTGTTCCGGAGCCAAGCTAGTCTCTTTCTTTTGACTGCAGCTTCTCTGGGTGGATCTACAGGTCTCTCTGACTCTATCATCTCATTCTGAACTTCTGGAATGGGTTCCTCTGGTATAGAGTCTTCCATGACTACTTCCCTTGGAGCCTCCTACTCCTCTCGATCCTCATCCATGCGAGACTCCCTTGATCTCCTGAAGGCTTCGAAGTCTCACTGTATCCAACGAATGTGCCCTTCTTTCCTGAAGGTTCCAACTTCGTTCTCTTCTCCTTTGGAACATCTATAAACACTAGACAACCAAAAATCCTCAAGTGACTGATTTTTGGTTTCTTTCCAGTGAACACCTCTTCAGGTGTCTTGTTCCCTAATATCTTGTGAGGACTTCTATTTTGGACATACATAGTTGTACTGGATGCTTTTTCCCATAAGTGCATGGTTAGGCCTTGGTCATGGATCATTGCTTTTG
Organism: Picea mariana; assembly: GCA_032191745.1. Taxonomy (NCBI): domain Eukaryota; kingdom Viridiplantae; phylum Streptophyta; class Pinopsida; order Pinales; family Pinaceae; genus Picea; species Picea mariana. Next base: position 239,305 of record JASDQU010739147.1, read on the forward strand.
TTGCTTCTACAATGGATCTGTTCTTTCTTTATACAACCCCATTCTGTTGGGGGTTGTAGGGAGTTGTTAGCTCCTTCTTAATCCTTGCTTCTTTGGAAAAGTCTTTAAACTCCTTTGAGGTGTACTCACCTCCATTATCAGATCTCAAGACTTTAATCTTCCTTTCGGAGAGATTTTCAACTAAAGCCTTGAATTCCTGAAACTTGTTGAAGACGTCATCTTTTGTTTTCAAGAAGTAGATCCTTGTCTTTCGAGAATAGTCATCTATGAATAAGACATAGTATACAAAGTTGCTTAAAGATGGCACCATCGTCTGTTCACATACATCGAAGTGTATGATGTCCAAGATACCCTTGGACCTGCTGTCACTGCTAGAAAAGCTTCCCTTGACATTCTTGCCAAGTGCGCAACCTTTGCATACTCCATCACGTTCTACTTGAATGTCAGGTAGACCTGTAACCATATTGCTCAATATCGGTAGTGCTTTATAGTTTATGTGAACAAGTCTTTGGTGCCATAGGTCACTTGAGCTAACATTGTTGTGTACAAGGGCTTGTTCTTGATGTCCCTTCAATTTATATAGTCCTCCCTCTCGAACACCAATCACGGTAGCTTTCTCAATGCTTGAATTCTTGGGCCATAGAAGAACTTGGCCATCCACAAAAGCTACTCTAAAGTCTTTATCTTCTAAAGCAGAGATGGAAAGTAAATTCTTCTTTAAGTTCTGTACAAACAAAATAACTTTAATTAAAGGACGGTTACTTGAGTCAAGTTGTTGGGAGGCTTCTCCAACACCTTTGACTGCATGCCTGGAATCATCCACAAGCTCCACTTGAAGAGATGAGGTCCTTTCTGTCAGACTTGAAAGAGAATTTCTGGATCCAGTCATGTGCTTGGAAGCACCGCTATCTAGGAGCCAAGTGTCACTCCCTTGAGTGATAGTCCCTGTGAGTGCTGAAACAAATACAAATTCTTCATTCTTTGACTTGTTCTCTTCAGCTTCTGGTTCTGGAAGCATCTGCTTGATATGATCCAATAACTCATTCTCTTCTAGAATGAGGAGAACTTTGTGCTTCCGGGATCTGAAGTTATCTGCTCCATCCAATCTATCTTCAACTCTCATGCTGGTTGACATTTTTCGCTGGTAGAAACCCTAGCACTAAAAAATCTCGATTTTTCAAACTTCATCAAACTGCATGCTGAGGGTTTCAGGGGGTGCGCTAGGGTAGGGTGCATTGCTCTATGAAATAATTATCCCCAACGACCTTGGTATAGTGCTCAACGAGCTTGACAAAGTATTGCAGCTGCAAGGTACTGCTGCAACGATCTTCCTTCCAATGTTCAAATTGTTTTGAAGGTAACCCGCTCTGATACCATGCTAGATTTTCTTTATTTTCATAGCATTAGGGTTACCAGTGTTCTTTTACTTATTTACCATTAACTTATATATATCATGTACTGAGCAATATCGGCATAAACAAAAGACAAAAGAACACAAGAGATTTATCCTGGGAAAACCCCAAATGGGGGAAAAACCCAACAACCTTTCTTAGATAGATTATGTTCACAAAGAAAGTCCAATCATGAACCAACAAATAAACCCTAGCACAAAGGCTAGCTCAAGGTACAACCAGAAATACCACCCCAGCTGCAACAACAACACAATACCAAGATAGCGCACCTTTTCCAAGGGTAGTGCACAAGAGAGAAATACCAGAAAGACTGAACAAGAAAAATCTTTGTCACTGCAGCGACTGTGTCACCCTTCCTTATGCTTGCGCCTTACTTCTGTGTAGATGAGAGAGTGTGAGTGAGTGTGTCCAAATGAGCTAAGGCGCCTCCTATTTAAAGCCTTCCTGTCCTCTTCACTGGGCCGACTTCTCTTTTGGGAAGGTGTCACTTATTTATTCTTTATTCTTCTGGGCCGACTTCTGTTCTAGGGTATTTCCACATCTGTTCAATGGTTCTCTTGCTTCTGGAATCTTCTTCTCGTCTAAGAAAGGTCATCTAGGAAGGAAAGTACCTCCCGCAGCTACCAAAACATCAACAAGAAACACTATGCCAACTACTGCAATATCCGACCAATAACCAATGAAGACTATCCAATATATAGGAGAGGAGTATGAAGAAAATAGGAGTTAATGCGCATGAGGGAATAAGTGTGAGTGAGAAATTTAGGAATTAATGTGCATGAGGGAATAAGTGTGACTGAGTAATTCACATAGGTGAGTTATGAGTGAGAGTGTATGCGCATGGTGAGTTAAATAATGACTAAGATTGCTAAATTTGCCCAAGTGATGAGGGAGTTATGAGTTAAAGGGAAATTCTCCCTATTTTTTAGGGATTTCCTAAAATCTAGGAAATTTGCATTTAAAAGCAATTTGGGGAGAATTTTTAGAAACTGTTTGCATGGAAAGCGAGAATATGGAAAGTGAGGAATAGAGTGAGAAAAATTAGCCTTGTGATCCAGGTGGACATTGGTGGCCACCCACCTTTTCCACTGGCTCAAAGCACAATTATCCATTTTGGCAGTTTTTCTACACTTTTTCGGGTCCTGAAATTCCAAGGCCATTTTGAGGCCTTAAACAACGTTTTTTGGGCACAACAACGCCCAAATGATAGCTAGAGGCATGGTATGGGCCGAACAGAATGTGTACTCCTCAACTAGACCTTTCTGACGAGGTATCGAGTGCCCCAAATGAAGATCGTAAGAAAAAGTTACACCCTCGGAAAGTTGACGTATCAACTATCCCCATCGAGGCCTACAAACCTTTTGGCATTTCGTCTCTTGAGGATAGGTTTTGGATGTTTAGGGTTTTCTCAATTATGCTTTATGTTAAAAAGGCCTTTGAAGCCTCATTGTAATCAACTTCTTGCGAATGAGCGTAGCCGACACATCTCTTCTCAGAGATAAACTACCACCATTCTAGCTAGCTTGTGTGCTTTTGCATTTTATAGTCTTTTGTATTTTCAGACAGTCATTAATAGAATCCGAGTTTCACTGTATTATTGTGTTCCGTGCCATATCTCTATGTATTTCCTTGTTATATCTTTGTTATATTTATGCCTTCATATCATTCTCAAAATAATTCGAAATCAGTGGTATCAGAATAGTATGCTCCTTGTCATTCTTAGTGCATGTCTCCGACGAGGTCAGGGTATAGAGAGTTGGGTTTCGAGTTTGTTTCTCTTGAAGACAGTCGCTCTGCACACCCAAGCAACTTCTAATAGTGGAAGAAAAGAGGGACAACGAGGCAAGAGATCCTTTCAAACTGTTGCTCGAGGAAGCCCTCGCGTGACAGAGGAACGAGATGATGGATAATTTCGCCCAGATCCTTTGGCGGCTGCTGACAATAACGGAAGCACCTTCAACCAACAGTCACTTCATAGGTGCGATGCCCTTCAAGGTACAAGTTAACTTTGATATTCCTTTATTTGAAGGCCAAATAGACGCCGACGCTTTGAAAAAATGCTTAAGTCTGCTAGAGGGTTATCTCTGTCCAAAAAATTTTCAACAGTGAAAAAATCACCTTCGCGCTCCTTAAGGCCCTTCCCCATGTCAGAGATTGGTGGGAGGCTTACTGTGAGCAACATGCCGAGGAAGAGTTTGCAATTTTTGGGCCAGGACCCACTTGGGTGGCTTTTGTTGATGCCCCCAAGGAACAATATTACCGTGTTGGAAATTATGATGACTAGTACATGAGATGGACCACACTGAGCCAAGAGAGGGGCCAAACGGTGTTGGAGTTCACAAATACCTTCCATACCTTGTGCACCAAGCTGGGTATCAAAGACTCCGAGCGACATCTGGTCCTAAAATACCGCGAGGCTCTACACAGGTACATCCAAACCGAAATTGAATTTTTGGACATCTTGTCATTGGGAGCCGCTTATCAGTATGTTGTCAAAATCAAGTAGAAATTTAAGCAGCAGAACAAGCGAGAGTTCATGTCTGCAAATACGCAACAATGAAAGTATGGTAAGGGTGGCCCTAACTCCCAGGCCAAAGGACATAGCAAGGATGTCCAACCCCAGGATAACCAGCGCAAGCCACCAACAAAGAAGGGTATTGGGAAGTCGAAGAAGGACACTGGAAAGTGGTGCGAGTTCCACAAAATCCCTTGGCACAATACTGATGAATGTCGCTCCAAACAGTCATTGTTGGCTGAGGCAGAAGCCCCAGGGTTAGATGCTAACTCAGACTCTGATTTAGAACTGGAAAAAGGAAAGCGGATCATTGTCGGGGAACCCAATGTCGCCATTGCTACCACAAAAGTCCAGCCAGAGGAACCGGAGAAGCCTAAAGAAGGGGAGTGCCTCTTCCACTCACAGATGTGGGTGAAGGGGACCCAACTCCATTTCATTGTTGACAGTGGTAGCCAAAAGAACCTGATCTCAACAGAGATTGTCAAGAGGTTGAACCTAACAACGATGTCACATCCTCAACCATACACCATTTGTTGGCTCAACTAGGGGCGAGACATCCATGTCAGCCAACAATGTCAGCTGCACTACAACATCAAACCCTTCAATGACTAGGTATTGTGTGTTGTTTCCCCCCTTGAATTTTGTGATGTTTTGTTAGGACAATCGTATATGTGGAAGTGTCATGTTGCTTATGAATCTAGGCCCCGTAGTGTCATTATTACTTTGGGAGATCGACTCTACAGGGTACCAGAGGCAGTCCCAAAGGTTGCAGTCTCTTTGATCTCCGCGAAGTAGTGTAGAAAGGTGGTCTCTCAGACCGAGAGGTTTGTCCTCTTTATGGTTCGATTGACAGGTGAACGGAAGGTCATTGCAACCATTGAAACCTTTGCACGGGGTCTCTCTGCACAACAGTGACAGGTGGACAAGATAAAAGAGGAATACAAAGACATTCACCTCGCCTATTGGGGTTCCTATGCACTATCAGGTAAAGCACTCAATTGATCTGACACCCGGTGCTCCTCTGTCTAACGACCGTGTGTATAAGCATTCTCTTATGGAGAATGAAGAAATCAAACGCCAGATACAAGAGTTAATTTTGAAGGGCCACATCAGACCAAGCTCCTCACCTTGCAGGAGCCCAATTGTTCCGGTACAGAAGAAGGACGGGACATGGCGACTTTGTATTGATTACAGAGCCCTGAACAAGATCACAGTGAAGAACCAATACCCAATTCCTCGGATTGATGATCTTCTCGATCAACTCAAGGGAGCCAAGTTTTTTCAGTAAGATTGATTTGAAGTCGGGCTAACACCAGGTGCCGATTAAGTAAATTGATGTGTGGAAGACGACCTTCAAGTCTAAAGAAGGTCTCTTTGAGTGGTTGGTCATGCCTTTCGGCTTGACTAAGGCTCCGACCACATTCATGCGAATGATGGATGATATATTACGGCCATTCACAAACTCCTTTGTGGTTGTATATTTGGATGACATCCTCATCTTCAACAAAACCTGGGAGGAACATTTGGAGCATATTAAGCAGGTCTTGGGCACCTTGCGACAACAAGAGTTATATGCCAATTTGGAGAAATGTTCCTTTGGCATGCGGAGAATCCAATATCTGGGATACATCATGGATGAGCAGGGTGTACATGTGGATCCAACCAAGATCCAAGTCATCCATGATTGGTCGGCCCTGAAGACAATGACCGAGCTCCGCAGCTTCTTGGGCCTGGCCAACTTCTACAGTTGGTTTGTGTTGGGGTTCTCTCATATTGCTTGGGTCCTAAGCCAGGTGACCAAAGGTGGAGCGAAGGCCAAGTTTGTGTGGTCTGCGCCCCAACAAAAAACATTCGAGGATTTGAAATCCCACCTCTGCTCAGCACCAGTCAAGAAATGCCATGGTCTAGGTCGAACGAAATGTGTACTCAGCTAGATCTTTTCGATGATGTGTTGAGTGCCCCAAATGGAGATCGTATGCAAAAGTTATGCCCTTATAAAGTTGACGTATCAACTACCCCCGTCGGGGACCATAAACCTTTTGGCGTTTCATCTCCCAGGGTTAGGGTTTTCTCAATTATGCTTTATGTTAAAAGGGCCTTTGGAGCCTCATTGTAATCAACTTTTTGCAAATGAGCATAGCCGACACATCTCTTCTCAGAGATAAGCTACCACTATTCTAGCTAGCTTGTGTGCTTTTGCATTTTACAATCTTTTGTATTTTTAGACAGTCATTAATAGAATTTGAGTTTCACTGTGTTACTGTGTTCCGTGCCATATCTCTGTGTATTTCCTTGTTATATCTCTATTATATTTCTTTCTTTATATCGTTCTCAAAATAATCCGTATCACCTTGAGTGGCTAAACTTTCTCTAGACAATGCCACCTCACCCGTGCACCACCTCTTTAGCTTATTTAATTCTCATTTAATACATAATCCTTGGAAAATGTGCCCTTGGTCCATGATGCCATTTAGATGCCACATCATCCTGATGCTCTCCCACATGTCGAAATCCGAGCTTTCCACTTGGCACCGCTGGAGATGACAATGACTACTAAAAATAGAAATTTCCAAAAATAGCCATCTGGTTGCAAAAGTTTGAAACTTGTCGAAATTGATCCAAACTCTCCACAAATGCTCTGAATGACTAGGAGACCACCATCATGTGTCTACTACTAAAAATAAACATTGCTAAAAATAGAAAGTCCTCGTATGTCCATGATATTATAATCATTGGATTCGATTTTCCACAAGGAACACGAATCCGCAATAAGAATTGACATGCGAGCCCTGGTGCCCAACCTGCTAAAAATAGAGATATGTGCCAAATCATCCCGAAAAAAGGCCCACAAGATTCTGAATATCATAGGGATCAATTATATGTGCTCAGAATTTGAATCTGGGCCTTGGAGATCAAGCTGCTAAAAATAGAAAGTTCTTGCATGTTGCTCGGAAAACTGCTATCGATCCTAGAATCATGCAAGAACTCTCCCTATATGCTCAAAACTACTTCAATTGTCAAGAGACCCACTCAAACCGTGTCTCCTAAAAAGTAGCAACACCTAATGTATGTAGACATCTCTCTCAAATGCATGGGAAACCAAGCTAACTCTACCTTTGAACAAACAACCATGTACCGATCATATACCTACCTTTGATGGGAACCAACCTCTTGCTAAAACAAAATGCTCAACTCTAGGAGAATGTCAGAATGCCAACCAAAATAGTGCATGCTGACTCTTAACCCACAAGATTTTCAAGGGTGAAAATCTAGGGGTTAACAAGGTCTAGAAGACGTAAGGAACACAACAAGGTAATTGGTTCACCTGTACAAGACAATAAACAATCCAAAGCATAATTACCAAGTTATATATAACTCATTAATGACCTCTGAGACATTGGATAATCAATAAATTCAACGACTATTGATAAATTACAACAGTGAAATAATACATAACAACAATTAATGTTTTGCAACAACAATAATAACACACAAAATAAATACATATAAATATTACATAATAATAATCATAATATTAGCAACAATACTAATTAATGGTTAATTAATGAAAGGGAAAGAGATATACCTTTTCACCTTGTGGCCAATCAATGTCTATATGTATACCGCCATGAGGATCATTGTAATCATCTTATTTCATTATTCATAATTTTATTAAAGACTATCCTATATGGATTTCTGTTATTTGTCTTTTTTACACTGGATGTTTTCTTAGCGGATGAACCTTGTTCGTCACATTAGTATTAGAGCCTCGTTTTTCTGATCCTGACCATTGGATGATCCGGCTTTTGGCCAACCTCCATTCAAAATTTCTCTGCTTATTAAGTCCTGTTAACCCCTAGATTTTCTCCCTTGAAAATCTTGAGGGTTAAGAGCCATCATATGCTAGTTTGGTTGGCATTCTGAGATTCTCCCAGAGTTTAGCACTTGCGGTTAGCAGAAGTTGGTTCCCATCAGAGGCATGTATATGATTGGTACATGGTCGCTTAGTTCAGAGAGAGAGTTGGCTTGATTTCCCATACATTTTGAGAGAGATGTCTACATACAATAGGTGTTGCTACTTTTTAGGAGACACGGTTTAAGTGGGTCTTTGACAGTTTGGAGCAGTTCTGAGCGTACAAGGATGGTGCTTGCATGATTCTAGGCCCGATAACACTTTTTTGGGTGACATGCAAGAACTTTCTATTTTTAGCAGTTTGGGCTCCAGGCCCCAAATTCAGATTCTGAGCACATATTGTGGATCCTTGAGACATTTTGAGTCTTTTTACTTTTTTCGGGATGATTTGTCACAAATTTCTATTTTTAGTAGGTTGAGCACTAGGGCTCGCATGTCGATTCTAATTGGGGATTCAGATTCCTTGTGGGAAATCTATTCCAATGAGTATAAATTCATGGACATGCAGATAAATTTCTATTTTTAGTAGTAGACACACGATGGTGGTCCCCTAGTTGCCTCGAGCATTTGTGGAGAGTTTGGGCCAGTTTCGACAAGTTTCAAATTTCTGGGACCGGATGGCTATTTTTGGAAATTTCTATTTTTAGTAGTCATCGTCGTCCCAGCATTGACAAGTGGCGAGATGAGATTCCAACATTCAACGAGATCAAATTCCGACATGTGACATAGTTTCAGTGAGATGTGACATCTATGTGGCATCATTTGACCAAGGGCACATAGGATGAGGTGGCACTTCCAGGGAGAAAGTTTAGCCAATTGGGCTAACTTTTCTCGCTAATTCTTCTTTACTCGCCATAAAACCACTTTCCGTACATTATTCCTAAAACCTACTTCCCTTTAACTCTATCCTAATTCTAAACCCAGATCCCTTTATCCTAAACCTCGATTCTAATCCTAAACCCATTTCCCCTTTCCACACTACCCTCACTCACATTTATCCTAACCCCATTCAATTAACCCCTTTATCCTACCTTTATCAAATCAAAGTGGTAATTTATTTTATTATTAAATTAAAGTATAACTTTATTAAATTTATTAAATCAAAGTGGTAATTTATTTTATTATTAAATTAAAATATAACTTTATTAAATTAAAAGTGTTTTTCCACCCACTTACCTTACCCATGATTATTTTAATTAAAGTATCACTTTATTTGATTACTTTAATAAAGTTGTCCCCCTTTTATTAATGTGTCCCCCTTTTGATTAATTAATTATTTAATGTGTTACCCTTTATTAGTTTGTCCCCCATCTGAAGCATACGTATCTTTTTTTAAACACACCCATCTTGTTTTAATAAAGTGTCTATCTTAAAATATCATGTATGCTCATTCCAATTTTTATAAAGTTCATCACTTAAATTAGTGCATGCCTCCTTTTCGGCCATGCGACTAAACACCTCACGTCATCCCATCCCATGTATCCATGCATGGTTTTATGCATTCCATGTCTTATTCGCGTGCATACTACATCTCCTCCTTCCACGCATGCTAACTTTCGTGCGACCCTCATCCATCACTTAACTCGACCTCCACTTAGCGTCCGCTCAAACTCTAAAGTTCTCACTCCATACTTCTATTCTCCTCATACTCCTATTCTTATCCCTCTTATGCGCATATCCCTTAACCTAGTGTGCATCCTTTGCCTTATCCCCATGTTTCTCATCTATGCGCATGCTTACTTCTTATTCTCACACTCCCTCACATGCATATACTTCTTTTTTTTCCTCCCATGCAACCTCTTGCTTTTCCCTTGGGATGTGCGCCTCCTAGGCTATATATTGGATGCTTTACAGCAGCAACATAGTGTTTCGTTCTCATTATTTTCTATCTCTCTTACTCTAGTGACTCATTCTTTGAGCAAAGTGATCATTGTACTGGTTGTGGACTTGCCTATTGTGGTGTAGCTAGTCCTCTTGCAAACCTATTCAATAAAGAAATTAAGTGTTTGTTTCTAATCTGTGTTTCTTGTCGATATTGATGAATTTTGCAATCTGATTTGTCAATTTTCTGAACTATTCATTGTGATTTTATTGATCTTTTGAGTAGTTTTCTGTTCTATTTCTATTCTATATTCATTGTGCCAACCCTGCAGGATCCTTCCAAGTGAAAAACTATATTTTCCCCATCATTTTGGACAGTTTAAACACACTGTCCAAGACGAACAGATTGTTGTTTTTTGGGTTTACATGCAGAAAATCAGTCTTAAAAGACAACAGCAAGGTACCCAGAGTGCCTAGGGACTCTCCCATGAAGCTAGCAAGCACTAGCCCAAACGGAGAAAGGTCTAGCCCATGACAATTTGGGTTTTTACTCCTTCAATTAACCAAATTTTCATCGCTGTAATAACAGGTTATATCAACTCAATTGAAGGGTGGAAATTTGTGCTAACAGGTCCTTGACCACCACTGGCCTTTGGCCATCTTTAAAATTAAAAAATTCTATTGAAATATAATTCTGCTTCAAGTCAAAGAAAAAAAGTATATAAAAATAATAATAATAATAATTCTGCTGCCGTTGCCATTACCACTGTGAATCGTCCAAACAGAGCACACGAGGAATTGTTGGTTCTGCCATAGCTCAAAGAAGAGAAAAGATTCATGATCTAGAAGTCTCGAAGCTTATAAAAAAATTGTAAATCAAGGAAAATTGTTGCAAGGGTTTGTGTTACAGCTGCAAAATCAAAACCAGTTAACAATCGAAGCTAGCGCAGAAACTCTGACACCGCGTTTTTTGGCACATCCATGATTAGAGCTGCCATCGAGAAATTTAAAAAAAGGGGGGTCAAGTAATTACGTAGCAGAGAAAAACACTCGGAGGGTTCAAACTTACCATAGCCACCACCTGCTAGAAAATAAATTCAGTCCTCGATTTTAGCCATACAACGGTCAATTGTTCAGTCATAGAAATTAATTGCATAGTCGTACTAGCAACAGAAATTAAATTGATGATTCAGAGTGCTGTACCTTTGATTACAGTCTGTACGTGTCCGTACAGTCATTGATAAAAAATAATTGCGTTGTACCGTCAGTACAGCCACGTCCCTACGGTTACCATCCATTTCGTGATGTTTGGAGAAAAATTGTGCCTTTCATAGAGGAAATTAATAGATTGTTGAAAGGGTTTTATCCAGGAATTAAATTAATTAGCCAATACTTCATCGCGGCTTAAAAATCACCTTAGTAAAAAGTCAAACTGTGACCTTTATTCTAAAACACTGATTATACATACACTAATTTTTGGAATATACATGAATAGCTTTGGTATAAAGGATATAGGAGGGGTAATTTTAAGAGTCCAAGTTAATTAGAGTTCCAATAAGTTATAAAAGGGTATTGAAAGTATTTTTTATATTTCATACCAAGGATATGTTAAAATATTGTAACTGCGAAGAATATTCTAATTATAATTGAGTTATTATTATATAGATCAAATCTCCTTTTGTGGATTGATCATGTCGGGTCTCGTATAAGACCAAATCCCCTCTTGTGGATTGGTCAAACCATATTCATATGGTGGTATTTGAGAAGTCAGCCTCTAGGGTTTATTAAAGTGGTTTTAATCACTATTGGAAGAAGTCGGCCCTGCTTGGTGAAGAGACATAACCCTAGCGCCCCCTCAGCTAGTATAAATAAGTGAGGATGGCGCCTCATTCATTCACTCACTCAAGTCACTCATCTAGTGCGCAAGTTTTGAAGGAAGTTGCAGTTAGAAGAAGGAGAAGAGAGAGGCACATGCTTGGTCTCAGATATTCTTGGTGGTTTGGTCTTTAAGTCTTCGCATTGTATTGGCAATCTATTATTGAGGAATTTTTTGTTGGGTTTCCTCCCCCACGAGGGTTTCCCAGGATAAAATGTTGTGTACCTTGTGATTGTGTTTCTTTCAGTGATCCTAGTTATGCTATCATTCTCTAGTAAATTGAAAAGAACTTAATAGCCACTCTAAATTTAACATGGTATCTGAGCTAAACTGAATACAGCACCTTTCACTAGGTAACCAAAAAACGTCACTGTTGTCATACAAGAAAATTAGGGTTTTTATTGGAAATATTTTTTTTCCTAAAACCCATCTAGAAAAGTGTGCCCTAGCCTAGCACATCACTTGGCAGCTTGAGTGCACCTTTTCAGTGGCCAGAGCCTTTGGAAAGTGAAACCCTAGTTTTTTCTGGTACCAGAAAACTAGGAAACCAGAACCAATACCAGAAGTACCAGTCCAGATTTGTGCAGGTCCAGTTTCAATGTGTAAGACTTGAAAATTTTGAAATCTGACAGCTCCAGCCTACTCGCCTCAGCCCAGTGCACCTCCTGGTAAGTTCAGATTCATTTTTTGAGCACTTTCATTTTTTGGTCATTTTCCCAGCTCCAGGTCAAGATGTCTGCAAGCACCAAGCTTGTTGACAAGTTAGAAGGTGTGGAAAACTTTCATGCCTGGAGATATAGAATTGGACTCATTCTTGAAGAGAATGACCTTGCAAAATTCAAAAAAGAAAATGTACCAGAACCTGAAGAAGATGCAGCCAAAGCAAAGTACAAGAAGGATATGGTTAGGGCCAAAAGGATAATTGCAGACTCCATTAAGGATCACTTGATCCCTCAAGTGTCTTCCATGATTACTCCAAAAGAGATGTTTGATGCCCTAACTAGAATATATGAAGGAAAGAACATCAACCGGAAGATGAATCTGAGAACCCAACTCAAGAATACAAAGATGCAGAAAGGAGAAACAGTTCATGACTATTCTCTAGGGTCACTCATTTCAAAGAACAGTTAGAAGCAATTGGAGACAACTTGGATGAAGATGAACTAATCATGACAACTCTTAATGGTCTCACAAGATGCTGGGATGCCTTCGTCCAATTTATCTGTGCAAGAAAAGAGAAACTCCAATTTGACAGTCTATGGGAAGAATGTGTTCAAGAAGAAGCAAGAGTAGCCAACCGAGAAGCTGTACTATTAAGGGATGAAGACCAAGCCCTAGCTACGCATACTAAAGGAGGAAGGAAAAGGTCTCACTTCCAAAAGGAGACCCACCCTCATAAGGAATCTCACTCTCCAAAGAGATTCACCCACTTCCATAAAAAATCTCACCCTTCAAGGAGATTTCAGAAATATCATAAGGGTCAAAGAAAAGATAAAGATTTCTCCTCTTATCGATGTTATCACTGTGATAAAATGGGACACATTGCTAAGAATTGTCCTTCCAAAAGGGAAGATTACAAGAAGAGAAATAACAAAAGACATCATGCCCATGCAGTTGAAGATGATGAGCCACCCAAGAAGGTGACTAAAGAAGAAATTGAAGATTATGTTTTGTGATCCCTGGAGAGGATACTTGGCTCTTAAGCACATGACATGAACTCCGATGAAGGATGTATCCTATGTACCAGAAGGAGGTTTGTACTTGTCCACTCAGATATATGTGGTCCAATACCATCAACCTCTCTAAGTGGGTATGTATACTATGTGTCATTTATTGATGATTATTCTCGCAAGACTTGAGTTTATTTCTTGAAATAAAAAAGATGAAGTACTCAGAAACTTCAAGGAATTCAAAGCCTTGGTAGAAAATCTCTCTGAAAGAAAAATCAAGATACTCAGGTCAGATAATGGAGGAGAATACACCTCAAATGAATTTGGAAGCTTTTGCAGAGATACCGAGATTAGGAGGGAGCTCACCACTCCCTATAATCCTCAACAAAATGGTGTAGCATAAAGAAAGAATAGAACAATTATGGAAGTAGTGAAGACTATGATTCACTATCAAGATCTTCCAATGCACTTATGGGCTAAAGCAGCAAGAACAACAGTTTATGTCCAAAATAGATTATCCCATAGTGCACTTGGATTCAAAACCCCCAAAGAAATGTTCACTGGAAAGAAGCCATAAGTAAGCCATCTCAAAATATTTAGTTGTCCAGTGTTTGTACACATTCTGAAACAATGAAGAACTAAGCTAGACTCTTTAGGAAAGAAGGGAATATTTGTTGGATACTATGAGGTCTCTAAGGCCTTCAGAACTTACATACTAGGTTACCATCATATTGAGATCAGTAGAGATGTAACCTTTGATGAAGATGCAACACTCAAAAGATCAAGGAAATGCCAGCTTGAAGAAGTATATGAAGAAGAACCTGTAGCTCCTAGAGTTGAAAAACCAGTGAAGGAAGTTACAGTCACTCCCGATGATGAGATCCCAGAAGCTGATGATATGATAGAATCTCAAGAACCTCCCCAGATGACGATCTTTCACAAGAGAAAGCCATCTTGGGCAAGGAAACTTATTCAAGATGGCGAGAAGTATGGTGCCCCAGAAGGAACCATGAGACAAAGCAAGAAACCTAAGCCATTCTCCAGTTATATGGCCTTGATGTGTGATCTCATAGAAAATGAACCTACTTGCTTTGAAGAAGCCATTCAGAAGAAAGAATGGGTGGATGCCATGATGGAAGAATACCAGTCCATTATAAAGAATGATGTATGGGAAATAGTTTCCAGACCAAAGAACAAAGATGTGGTATCTTCCAAATGGATATACAAGATAAAACATGTTGCAGACGAAAGTATTGAAAAACATAAAGAAAGATTTGTAGCTCGTGGATTTTCTCAAAAGGAAGGCATTGATTATGAAGAGATGTTTACTCTTGTAGCCAGATACACTTCTATCAAAACCATCATAGCTCTTGCAGCCAAAATGAAGTGGAAGTTACACCAGATGGATGTGAAAACAACCTTCTTAAATGGCGTTATTGAAGAAGTGTATATAGAACAACCACAAGGGTTTGAAGTTGAAGATAGAAAGACTCATGTCTGCAAGTTGAAGAAAGCTCTGTAGGGGTTGAAGCAAGCTCCTAGAGCTTGGTATGGCAGAATTGATAGTTTCCTGATGAGCTTGGGCTTTACCAAGAGTAAAGTTGATTCTAACCTTTACTTCAAGGTTATGAACGATGAGCCAGTGATATTGCTACTATATGTAGATGATTTATTTTTGACAGGAGAAGAAAAGCTCATCACAGATTGTAAGAAGAAGCTCGTTGCAGAGTTTGAGATGAAAGACCTAGGCCTGATGCATTATTTCTTAGGTCTTGAAGTTTGGCAGAGTCCAGAGAAGATCTTCCTTAACCAAGGGAAGTATGCAGTTGAAATACTGAAGAGGTTTGACATGTTGGAATGTAAAGCCATGAACACACCCATGGAAACAAAGCTGAAGCTCCTGGTGGATACTTCGTCAGAATTGGTCGATGCTACTCTATATAGACAGATCATTGGATCATTGATGTATTTGATGAATACCAGGCCAGATATATGTTTTTCTATGAACACCTTGAGTCAGTATCTGGTAGAGCCTAGACGTGTTCATCTTGTTGCTGCAAAACATGTGATGAGATACCTTAAGGGTACGCTGGAATATGGTCTCTGTTATACTGGAGATCATGACTTCAGACTGTATGGATATACTGATTCAGATTTGACTAGAAGTGTTTCTGATAGAAAGAGCACTTTAGGATGTTGTTTCAGTCTGGGGTCAGCCATGACTTCATGGCAGATCATGAAGCAATCCAGTATTGCTCTCAGCACGTCAGAAGCAGAATACATTGCAGCATGTTTCGCCAGTTGTGAAGCCATATGACTTCAGAAGTTGTTGATAGGTCTATTCGTTCTGGAGATGGAACCCACCGTGATTCTATGTGATAACCAGAGTTGCATAAAGATGACGAAGAACCCAATGTTCCATGATAATTGAAGCACATAGAAATCCAGTATCACTACATTCGTGATATGGTGCAGAGAGGAGCTGTAAAGCTCCAATATGTTGGCACGGATGAGCAGGTTGCAGATGTGTTGACCAAGCCTCTGTCTCGTGTAAAGTTTGAAAACTTTCGAGACAAGCTTGGTATTGTCCGAAAGGACCTCCCTCGAAAGGGGGAGTGATGCTAATGATACTATGGTATCCTGACCAACAACTTGTACCTCAGTTAGGATTTTATATCTTAGGGGACTGGTCATCCCTGGACAGATCCCAAAGGTCCGGTAAGGACGGTCTGTCAGAGTACCTGTGCATGTATATGCCAGTTGTGGTCAGTAGTGGTAGCTCCATTAGGATTTTATATCCTAGGGAATCTTTTGATTCCTGGGCAGATCCCGAAGGTCTGGTAAGGACAGTCTGTCAGAGTACCACAAAATGTTGTTACACCTGCCTCTTTCTGTTTCCATATGCTGATGATGTTGTTGTCTCAGCCTCTTGCTGATGATGTTGTTGTCTCAGCCTCGTGCTGATGATGTTGTTGTCTCAACCTCGTGTTGATGATGTTGTTGTCTCAGCCTCGTGCTGATGATGTTGTTGTTCCAGCCTCATGCTGATGATGCTGATTGTACCAGCCTTGTGTTGTTGATGATGATGTACCAGCCTTGTACTGTTGATGATGATGTACCAACCTCGTGTTGGTGAGATTATTGTTCTAGCTTCATGCTATTGATGTTGATGTTTCAGCTTCATGCTGACGATGATGATAATGATGTTATTCCAACTCCATGCTGTGAATGATGATGATGATGCTATTCCAGCTCCATGCTGTGAACAATGATGATAATACTACTCTAGCTCCATGATGTGAACGATGATGTTATTGACGATGAGAAAAAATTACGATGATTTGTAGATATGCCAGTCAATGTTCCAGATGCTGATGATGTTGCTTCCCTCTCTCTCTCCTGATGATGTTGTATTGGGTTGTGTCAGTACAATACCCTTCTTGTTAAGGGGGAGTGTTGAAATATTGTAATTGTGAAGAATATTCTAATTATAATTAAGTTATTATTATATAGATCAAATCCTATCATGTCGGGTCTTATATAAGTAAAATCCCGTCTTGTGGATTGGTCAAACCATATTCATATGGTGGTATTTGAGAAGTCGGCCTCTAGGGTTTATTAAAGTGGTTTTAACCACTATTGGAAGAAGTCGGCCCTGCTTGGTGAAGAGACATAACCCTAGCGCCCCCTCAGCTAGTATAAATAAGTGAGGATGGCGCCTCATTCATTCACTCACGCAAGTCATTCATCTAGTGTGCAAGTTTTGAAGGAAGTTGCAGTTGGAAGAAGGAGAAGAGAGAGGCGCATGCTTGGTCTTGGATATTCTTGGTGGTTTGGTCATTAAGTCTTGGCATTGTATTGGCAATCTATTATTGAGGAAGTTTTTGCTAGGTTTTCTCCCCCATGAGGGTTTCCCAGGATAAAATGTTGTGTACCTTGTGATTGTGTTTCTTTCAGTGATCCTACTTATGCTATTATTCTATTCTCTAGTAAATTGAAAAGAACTTGATAGCAGCTCTAAATTTAACAGGATAAGGGTTAATAAAGCTCTATTATCATTTAGAGGAAAAGATAATAATGGGGTTATAAAAATAAACTTTAAAGTTTCAATTAAAAGAAGAGTAAAAAGAAGAGTTTTTAATTCAATTTAAAGGATTTCGTGAAGCTTTTTAAGTGGGGTTAATTAAACTCCCTTTGAAAAGCCTAGTACGCATATCGTATCGAGAGTGTCATTTATAAAGCGAAGGAGGAATATATATATATATATATATATATATATATATATATAAGTGAAGATATTTTAAAGTTATTAGAGTTGAAAATAAGGAGAAAATAATTTCAATTCAAGGCATATAAAGGACATTGCGAAGTAATTAAAAGGATTATTAAAAGGGCCAATTCAAGTTAAAAATAAATAAAAAAAGGACAATTCCAAAATGACGAAAGGAAGATTCTTTTATGAAGGTTGTCACAATTCATGTTTCAGATTGTTTACATTAAAAGGGAGTGTTGTCGCCCTAATGCACACTTGCAAACGTGAGCTAAGTCCGGTTCACTTAGTGTGCCCTCGGAGACACAATGTCTAAGTCCCTGCCCACACTGTCACCTTGACAGGAACTTCTTCCGTCTAGGCTTACTCCTAGGGAAGCCAAGGGGGGTTGTCCCTAGTTACTAAGTTAATTTTATTTACAATGTTCTAGGAGTTAGTTTCAATTGTTTATAGGCCAAGGGGAAAACTAGCCTAAGATGACAAGCAGCAATGCAGATGCAAGTCTAAGTTAATATGACAAGAAGCCCTTTCCCTA
>JASDQU010739147.1:258509-287058 GCA_032191745.1 Picea mariana
TGACTGCAACAACATTATCATAGGGCTGACGTCATACTCCTTTTCTTTGGCTTATACCTGCAACGTTGTGATAGTTAGCAGCCCTTTTTATTGGCATTGAGTTGATATTTGTGTTCCTAAGCTATTTACTCAAACGTTTCACTCTTTGTCATATTTTGACCTATTGTTAAAAGCCACGTCATACCTATTGTAGCAACATTATATAGTAACGTGGCAGCATATTATATGAGCTTGATTGACACATTGCACTGATAATATGATACATGGTTCAAATAGCACACATTGAATGCTAATTGTCTTTTATGCTTTATTGAGAAGTGATATGAGCCTTTGCTTTGTTTAGCCATCATTGACTTCGTCAATAATAGCATAGCTCATATATTAATTTGAAGATAGTCATTGGCTTTCATGAAATACTAACCCATTGCAAGCATATATTCTAGTTGTCTTTGTTTTGTCTCGCAAACAGGTGCTTCAGCAGTGGTTTTTGTGACTATCTTGGGCATCAATCTGTGGAAGGCTTTCTCCTTGACTTGGCCTCTATCCTTTAGCCTTCCTTTATCCAGATTGACTTAGGGACGTCTCCCTTGGACCTGCCCTCCTAAATAGAAAGAGTCCCCCATCGAGGTGACAGTGGGTGGGGAAGCTCCTGTTACGCCGGTTTCTACCTTTGACTCAAGCTATTTAACCTTTCCTACAAACCGTGCGATAACAGTCTCTATTCCATCATTTGGAAGCAGCCCTTAGGTCATACCCACACTCCACTCGATCCATCTCCCCTTCCCCAAAACCCAGCTCTTTCCCTATGAATCGATGGTATGACAAGGCTTGCAAGACACTCCACAACCAACTTCGTCACCCTTTAACCCATGGTCACCACTCCTAGCCCGCTCTGAAGAGTTCCTATGGTTGTCTTCTCCAACATAAGAAACACCTCTTTATCTCAAAAAGAAGGTGCCAATTGAGCGTTTCACTCATCCATTCTCCAAAAAAAATTTGGCATACCATCTTTCCTTGCCACTCCCCCCCTCCTTCTTGACCTGGGCCCTAGTTCAACATTCTCCCACATCTCCACTCTTTATGATGTCCTTGGGTAGCCTCTGATCAAAGTCACCTCTCCCCCCACCCATTAGCTAGTTATTCTCATACCTAGGAGGTAGTTAGAGTAATGCATACTAGCAAAGAAGCAAACAAGGAGGGGTTCTAGGTCGGGCTTTGCAAGCATGGTCTTCATGTTTTGGATGATCACTTAGCTGACCTGTCAGAGCATAAGGGGAAAAAATATTATGAAAATGGGAACTAACATACATCTGACCTCAAAAGGGTTGTCTGTGAGAGAGCCATCCAACATGTGAAGACCAAGCACTTGTCTGTGACCACTTTACGCTTGAGGAAGTCAAAGAAATTTTTTGACTCCTCTTCCCCTCCTAAATCCACTGAAGGTGGGAGTGGACCCCAATGCCCCTTGCAATATAGTTCTCATCTCTGTGCACCGCCATCTCCAACTTTTCAACCTCCTCTTGAAGAGAAACATTGTGAAGATCCTACTCCAGAATGATGCAAACCTCGTCAAGTCTAAGTCAAGCTTCCTGCAACTCTTCTTGTTTTGTGAGCCATCATCTAGCCTTGACCATGCATGAACTTAATAGTGCGGGAAATAGTGGCCTCCCACCAAAGAATTCATCCTTGAGCTCTCACTATTCTAGGGGAAAGGAACCAAACTCTTTGAATTAGGGCATGGAAATTTGGTGACTCCAAATGAGATACGATCAACTTGAATAGAGGAGGTGAGTCAACATTGAACAACATGACCCAAAGAAACCATGGTCTGAATTGGAAGGTGATTCAAAATTGTTACATCCATCAACACATCTATTGGATGAAGCCTACTTGCAAAGGACACATTGTCCCAGGGTCCATAGAAACAATCCAATCTAGCCTTCCCTCAATCATGCCCTTGTCTATAATTGGTCCAAGTGAACCAATTGCCATAGTCAAGCTGCTTTTGTTTCCAATTGGGGTCATATATTTGAAGGGAGTCCTTAAATCGACACAATGCTTGCTTCTCCGCACCACTGACCACTAAACCTAGACCGCCAAATTTATCATCCTCCCACTCCACCGTGTTGAAGTCCTTGCAAACATTCCACTTCGTCGGTGGAAGAGAGGAAGCCATCCAATCCCAAACTCTACTATACTTCATACAGAGGTTAGGAGCATAAATCGAACACAAACTAATCAATCGGTCCTAGATCACACATTGATCCTTTGGATTCAAGCCATAAGCTATTAGAAAGTTCTGCAAATATGAGAGGGCAACCACCACCCCTCCACTCCCTAAGAATGCTTTAAAGTTCAAAAAGGGCCATTCAAACAATAACTATTCTGATTCTGAAGCTCAAACCCCACCAACTGGGCTTCCTATATGAAAACCACATTCAGTTGGAATGTGTGATGATGATTCCCAGTTGCAAGCAGATTGTTAGAGGAATTGATAGTCTTTTTTTAAAAGTTTTCCTGAGTTTTTTTGGAGTTTTTGCAAAGTCTGAGACAAATTCTTACTCTCTGGCCACCTCAAGCTCTTCACCGAGTTGAGTTTTGTAACCTTGGCAAGGGATCTTACCTACTCAAGGAAAGTGGTTGTGTAAATCCTCTTTTCAGCAGCAGTTTCCCACTCACAGCATAAAGTGGGGTCACTTTCTCCTAAGCAGGAAAGAAATAATGAGAACTCCTAATATTAATGTAAAAAAAGTGGATGTAATATTGTATTATAAGCCTTTTCGTTTTCTTCTTGTACCATTTTCCTTCTTTAGTGTTTCTTCTTATTCAAGTTAACATTTATGGATGAGAAATCTTTTCTTCTCATTCAAGTTTTCCCTTTATGAATGAGATTTATTTAAATGCTAGCCATTGTACTTTATTTTATATATACACAATACAATATAGAGTGCACAGAATGTATAGGTAGCAAATACTTCTGTCATGTGCTTCTGTGATCTCGTCTTATTGCTTCCGTTTTCATTGCTTTCTCTCTTTTCATCTGTGGGTGTGCATGATACTTTTTCTTTTATTTCCTATGCTTTTTGGTGTATGCTCATGATTTAGAGAGGAAAGTCAATGAAAAGCTTTTGGGTCTAACTGGTTGTACTATGGTGATTATGGTTGACAGATCAGCAGATAATTCATCGAGATGTAAAATCTTCAAACATTCTCTTGGCCGAAAATTTCCGGGCTAAGGTTGCTGACTTTGGATTTTCCAGAATTGGTCCATCAGAAGCAAATGAAACCCATATTTCAACTCAAGTTAAGGGAACTGCAGGATACCTTGATCCAGACTATCTGAAGACTTATCAGCTAACACAGAAAAGTGATGTTTACTCATTTGGAATTTTACTAGTAGAAATTCTTACTGGACGACGCCCCATAGAGTTCAAGAAGGAAATGGAGGAGCGGATCACCATCAGATGGGTAATCTTTGGAATATATGGTTTTTAGCATCTTCTCTGAATTTTACATTTATGTTGGAATGTCTTTCTGAAGCCAATATATAAAAGCTCTATGGTTCATTGTTGTAGGTAAGCATGTTAGTTTGTGCAGAATGGATGGATTCTTTCTACAAAGCTACAGCAGACATAAACTTTCTTATCTTATGCTATTTCTATTTAATTTTGGGGCTATGCTAAGACATTTGTGGCCGTTTCCAGGCTTTCGCCAAATTCAATGGTGGTAGGGCAACTGAAATTTTGGATGTGCACTTGGTAAGAGTTCCGGGAATAGACATGGTGGCGGAAAAGTTGTTTGAATTGGCATTTCAATGTTCTGCTCCAATGAAATCAGACAGACCAACTATGAAGCAAGCAGGAGAGCAACTTTGGGCTATAAGAAAAAGCTATCAGGCCTTAAAATTGGGAGATAATTTTAATCACAACTGATTTTTTTTATATTTGTTTTTTAGGGCTACCTCAAAATGAATCTAACGTCTTCTGTCCTTTTCAAGGAAATGACAGCAATTATTTGGAAACTCTATGGCTTGTGCATCTTTTGGCGATATAACTGAAGTATGGATGTGATCAGCGCAGTATAAATTTAATCTTAAAAAAATGGCAAGTATTGGATAGAATCCATGTAACTATTCAAAATTGCACTGGCTATAATGCCTTTGTATCCAGAGAAGGTAACATATGTCTGACCTGCTAATTCCACCTGCTCTATTGGCAGTCCTGAGATGTAAATGTTTTCAATCTGACAATCTGGGTCCTGGACTGAAGCTCCTTTTTAATAGTCTTTGAAAAGGTTCAGTAAATGGAATTGTAGATTATATATGGTGGTGGCAAAGCAAGGAAGAGCTTAAGTCAATGTAAAAATAGACTGATATTCAGTATCTTGTGTGGCTGAAATGTAGTGGTTTTGGAGAATAAATAATAAGTTGGTCTTAAAGTGAGTTTGGCACTAAGAACATGTTGAAATATATCAATCTTATCTATCATGCTATGTTGCAAATTCATTGAATTTCAAAGAGAGAATGCACACACAACCAAATCATTTGCTACTGTGTGGGTCTTAAAAAGCATAGTTGCATGTGAAATGGACAAAGCAGAACTGAATAGCTTTTAGCAGTGCATTTTCCTCTTGGATGTAAGCAGGGAGTGGATTTGAACTCAAAATCGTACCAATGCTTGCAATTGTTTCCATTTATTGGTGAGCTTGTTATTTGCTTTTTGCAGTGCTTGGGATGTATGTTATAAAGGATAAACTATATAGAATTGTTTTAATTTCCACTTAGACCAATTTGGCATCTCGGACATGTGTTAAGCCCCTTTGATGACATAGGGGAACCAACATCGGGTGGTCAACCCCCCCCCCCCGCCCCCCCCAACACACACAAGGGCTGTACACCTGCCTGGGTTTGAATCTGAGCTGTTTGCATGGTGACATCCCATCCCAACCATTAAGCCACAGCCCGATGGAGTACACTGGATTTGGTAAATTTGTCAGTAAATAGCATTTTCCAATAAGTGGTAACAAGAATATTTCCTGTGGAGTAGTCAAATTCGACATTTGTACACACTCCATTGGGAATGACAGACCATACCATTATATAGGAAAAGAGGGCACCCATCACCCTTGGCAACTAATCATAGTTGAGTTCACTTTCTTATTTTCATTATTGTAAGATGAAGATAACTATTTAGTATTACTCCATCTATGGGAAGGAAACAAAACTCTGTCCAAGTTAGATGGTCTTTGTGTGTGTGTAACTCACACCACCATTGTTGAGCTATACAACATTGAACAGAAAAACTGGCCTCCCAAGGCTCATTGCCTTGAAAACTGCAACCTTGAAACATCAATCTATGCTCTCTTGGAACTCCTATTTTCCATGTACGGACATAGTGATGATTTGTCTACATAATCCAACTTAAAACCTGATTTGCTTGACAACATTTATTATTTTCTATGTTGTACAAGGAACCCCTCTACCCCCGCCTCCCCCAATAAAAACCTCGTGTCCGTCATTCCAACATTTCGGGGACTTGGGAACCCTAGGAAACATCCCCAAACTGCTGGGGACTTCATCCGGGACCCAGGGACTTGTTGGCCATCCCCAAGATGTTCTGAGCATATTTCAAGGATGTTCTAGATAGATTTTGGGGATGTTCTGGGCAGTTTTCAAGGATATTCCAGGCTTGTATCTTTAGTTTTGATAATGGATATTGATGATCATTTTTCCAATCCGTTTTTTTTTTAATTACATTGAGTCTAAATCTGTTATAGAAGTTGTAGCTCAAAAAATAGGTTTTTTATGATGGGTTTCAAATTGGATTTCTCGTAGTGTGTTATTAGAACCAAACTAGAACTGGCAAAATCGGCTTCGGTGCCATACTGGTTTGGTTTAGGGTTTCAGATCAAAGAAGGCTTGTTCCATAATGAACCAACTAGTTTAGTACAAAACCGGCCTTAAAGCACCAAACCGACCAGTTCTATACAAAATCAACTAGTTCTGTATGACGTGGCCAAGGACCACCAAAATTCAAATTAAAAAAAAGTTAATAATAATTAAAGTGAAGCACAAAACCTAACCTTAGTAAATGTTGACATTCTCTTTTATCTTTTTATTCTTTTTTTCTATCATTTTAGTTAATTTTTTTACATTACCATTAATTGTTTCAAGATGTTTAAGAGTAGTTCCAACCACATTGGACTTCATATGGAGAAAGTAGAATTTTAGATCCCATTCAAAATTCAAAAAACTTAATTGTTTTCAGGATTGGTAGGTTTGAAACGTTTCCACTAGATTCTATTATGTATGAGGGTATGGAACTGACATTTAATCAAGAGCACCAAGCCCTCTATGTATCATGTTGTTAGTGGCATTGATTGTTGAACTCCTCTGTCACGACCCTAGTGAAAATGTACCCTTCACTCTAGCAAAATAATTGATCAGGCATGTTAAGCTTTTTCTATTTTATTTTAATGCTTAGAGGGTGATATTAATGATGAGGATCCAATATAGGCAATGATTTTGATGATATGTAGTTATTTGTTGTAGCACGATTTTCTTTTTTGGACTCTATAGTCCATGTAGAGCCTCTTTGTTGATGTATTTTGGTTCAAACATGTATTGTAATTGATGTTATTTTAGTTATATGCACCCTTGTTATATACATGAGAAACTTTGCATATTTGTGTATAATGCTTTGGATTCATATGGATGCACATGAGTATATATGTTTATTTTGAAAATTTGAATATTTTATGTGTTTTTTGGTTGTTTGGTTTTGTGGTTCGGTTTTTTCTCGATTCTGGTCCAATTCAAGTTTTTGGGGTCAACCAGTTCGATGACCAGTCTGGTTCTGATAACTATGGTTTTTGGTGATTTAACTATTATTTTTTCAGCAACAACATTACAACAAGCAAATCTTCCATGTCAAAAAACCAAGAAATGAAACATTTCAAGGGGTTAATCCTTGTGGTTATTTATCTCGTCCTTCTCATTTTTAGGGTCATCTCAACGTTTACATATTCTACATGGGTTCCAGGGGTCATGTCCAGTTCTTCCACCATTCCAACCACAAGCATTGTGAAAACAATGAGATAATAGTGACTTGAATTGGGTATTACACAACGTTACCGGATTCGGCTAGATGACCTCCGTACTCAGATTCGATTCGTCAAGGAATCGGGGAATCAGAGATTTGTATTTGATTCTAGAGGTTTCGGTCAAATTTTGTTCGGATCTATTTCCAGTGTTAGGAAATTGATTCGGTTGTTCAGGAAACAGATTCACAAATCTGATTAGGTGGACTAATTAAGGGAAATGGTTCCCATTGGAGGAACCGCTTCCTAAAGGTCGAGAATCGATCCCCCAATGGGAACGATACTTGTTTCCAAGTGGAAATTCAGGGAAATTAAAATAAAAAATGAAACAAATTGAAGAAAACATGCGCAAAAGTCTTCTATAAGACCCCATGCATCGTCAAAGGGGTTTATAACTAATTTTTTTCATCTTTCAACTCACATGTGAGTTCATTTGTTGTTTCCTAGGCCCTGTTTTCTTGTAGCGATTGAACAATTCAGTGTTAGGGCAGTTTACTTCTTGCTCATTATCAACGGTCAAGTAGTTTACCAGGGTCTTCATTCTCTATTGTCAATTAGAATTCTAGGTTTCTTCATGCATGTATGCCTATTGTTGCTCAGTGTTGTGTATGCTATATGTTTCTATGTGTGCTTGTTGGCATACACAACAAAGGGTTCTTTGTTGTGTATGCCTAACTATTTTTTGTGTATGCCAACATGGATACACAATGATACCTTGTTGTGTATGCTTATTGCCATAGCAAATTTACGATGTGTAACCATATTGGCATACACACCAAAGAGTTTGTTGTTTATGCCAATAGGGTTACACATCGTAAATTTGCTATGTATGCCAATAGGCATACACAACAATGCATTGTTGTGTATCCATGTTGACATACACAATATAATTTTGTTGTGTATGCATGTTGGCAACAAGTTGTGTATGCCACACATCAAAGAACCTTTGTTGTGTATGCCAACATGCATAAACAACAAAGAATTTGTTGTGTACGCTTGTTGGCATACACATCAAAGGTTCTTTGTTCTATATTCCATCATGCTTACACCACATTTTTTTGCTATGTATACCTATTGGCATACAAAACAAAAGACCCTTATGGCCTTCTAAATTATAATTAAAATTTTATACTTTAAAAGTTTGAACTTTAAAGTTTAAGGTGAACTTTGGTTTGAAGGTGATAGAGTTTATTATTGCAAAAAAATTCACTCGAAAGTTGATGTGGGCAGATATTAAGCATAGCAAGATGCCACAGATTTACCCAAGGAAGAAAGGAAGAGTTGCAAACAACAACCTATCTCAAAAAGGGGAAATGAAGTTCCCTTAATTGATGAAGAAGCATGCAAGAGACAAAACCTTGGAACCTTGGCCAAAATATTTGACATGGGAGGGAGGGATGAGATAGACAATAGAGTTGCAAGAGCCAT
This sequence comes from Picea mariana, assembly GCA_032191745.1. Classification (NCBI taxonomy): domain Eukaryota; kingdom Viridiplantae; phylum Streptophyta; class Pinopsida; order Pinales; family Pinaceae; genus Picea; species Picea mariana. Next base: position 267,036 of record JASDQU010739147.1, read on the forward strand.
ATTTGCATGTGGAATACCCTTTGATGTAGTGCAGTCTCCATATTGGCAAGACATGCTTGGGTAGTTAATGATGGCCAAACTTTGAAAAAGTGCACACTATTTTACAGAAAGAGAAATTGATTGTGGAGAAAGTGTTGAAATTGGTTCGTTCATGTTGGAGTGGCAATGGTGTCTCTATTATCTCTGATGGTTGGGTTGATACAACTAATTGGCCATGGTAAACATTATTGCAATTTCTCCTCTAGGCCCATACTTCTTTGAGGGCAATAGATGCTTCTGGTAAGGAGAAGAACATTGAATGAATTGCTAGAAAAATTTCAAAAGAAATCGAGATCATGGGCCTTTCAAATGTTGTGTAAGTCATCATAGATAATGCACATTCATGCAAAGTAGTCGGGGAAATTAATGAGGCATTCTATGGACATATCGTTTGGACACCTCGTGTGGTGCATAGTTTAAATCTTGCTTTTAAATCCATTGTTGCTAAAGTTCAATGGATGAATATACTATGTGAAGAAGCAAGAGAAGTTCATACTTTTATCACTAACCATCAACATGCACAAGCCATGTATAAGGAATTTGCAAGACTCCAACTTCTTAATACTGGAGAAACTAGATTTGCACCACATTATATAATAATTAGACGGCTAATAGACACGAGGGAAGTTTTGTCTTCCATGGTTGTTAATCCACAATGACAAACATGGAAACAAAGTAACATTGGAAAAGCATTGCGGGTTAGAGGTACCATTCTTCATGAGGCTTGGTGGGCTGAAGCTAAGTTTTTTATTTCCATAATGGAGCCACTTGTTGATTTGTTGAAACTTTGTGATTTAGATGTGCCTTTGTTGGGTGATATCTATGAGGGAATTGACTATTTGTTGGAAAGAATTCAACAACTTCTTGAAGAGGACCCTCTTTTTTTTTGGCACCATAAATGACATAATCATTAGTAGATGGAACAAATACAATACCCCTCTACATGCTTTACCCCATACTTTAAATCCAAAGGACTATGATGAGGTGTACTTGGATAAATTTGGGGGTAAGAGGAAGGCCCCAAACAAAGACGATGATGTGGCCAATGGTTTTAGAACAACAATTTCAAAGATTTTCTTTGATCTGATAGAGCTTGCAGGGTTAAAGAACCTATTTATTTCATTATTTACATGGACTAATACATTTGGAAATGTATATGGGTTTGTTGATAGTGGAACTATGACACATATTGCATGGTGGGGATATTATGGTGCCCAAACTCCAGAGTTACAAACCCTTGCATCTAGAGTTCTTTCATAGGTTTGTAGCTCTTCCACAATAGAGAGAAATTGGAGCACATATGGGTTCATCCATTTGGTCTAGAAAAATAGACATCAAATAGAAAAAGGCCAAAGATCTTGTGTACATTTACTCAAATCCTCACCTCAACTCTCGATTAAAGAAAACTTATAAAAATGGTCCCGTGGGGCTATGGGATGTGAATCTTGAGGATGAAAACTTGGATACCTTTGATTGCTTGATGACTAACCTCTCTTTGGCTAGGTTTTTTATTATCCTTATCGTATTGGAGATTTAGATGAGGCATCCATGCCTAGGTCTAGCTTGGCTATCACGACGTCTTTTGCTTCTGTCATTGGTGGGAAATTTGGTAGTACTAGTCGTATTGCATCTTATTCTCATGCAACTTCATATCATCAGTCTGGGGAATTAAGTGTTGTTCCATTGTAGGATGTGGAGGGAAATGACTATCTATAAGATTAGTCCATCTCACTCTAGATTCTCATATTTCAACTTTTTCATTTCACTATTTCAGACTTGTGGAGATTTTCGGATAAACTCAATTTTTGTTATTTTGAACAACTTTAGTCTTGAGTCTTAACTCTTTATCATTGTAATGCTGATATATTATGAATTTATGATATTTGAATTTTAATTTGATATTAACTCTTTATCATTGCAACGCTGATATATTATGAATTTATGATATTTGAATTTGAATTTGATATTGATATATGGGCCTCAGTTAACTAATCCCAATCTATCTAGATTCTAGAATGTATGGATTTTGTGAAAAATATGAAATATGAAATTTGATTTATGTCATTATTCATATGATTATCATTTATCATATGAATGTTTTATTGTTTCTAATCATAAATTTTCACTGTTCAAAATCTATGTACATAGGAAATCTGAAATTGAATTTGACTTCAACTCGGAAAATTACATGTATGATGTATAAATCTGTGATTCTATAGACTATAATTCATTAATTTTAGAATCTATTATGTATCATGTAATTGTTATGATGTATACAATATGATTTATCGCTATGATGATTGATCATTGGTGTTATGAATCATTTCGATTTGATATTTCATTTTTTGTTTTTAAAATTTTATTATAAATTTGAAGTTTTAAATATATATTTACAAAAAAATACGGTTAGGGTTCTGAACTCTTGATTCCTATTTTTGAGATAAGTGCCACACTCACATCATATTCTTTAGGTGATTCCAATTGCACCTATGGTTTGTGTAACTTTGGTACTAAATGTTTGAATAAATTCCTATTCAAAAACCCTTTTAATCTGAAATATGAATATAATATATTTACAATGCCAAAGTGTTTTTAGTGGTTTTCAACATAACTGTAATAATCTGTAGAACCTATTGAGAAGGAAATGTTTTTTAAGTTTTTAACATAATAATCATTAACAAGAAATATGGGGAAGAAAAGTGGCTATAGAGACAATTCTTTGTCTCATAAGCCCTTCATGGATCTTATTGCCAATTGAAATTAGTTACAGTTAAGTTTCCTAAAGATAAACTACATTTTGCTCATGTCTAGTGGCCAATAATGGAATGTCACTAGACCCTTTTTTAAATTGCTTGAGATATTTTAGAACTGACAAATGTAAGGGTTTTGCATAATACTATATAGTATAGCCTGTTATGCTTACAAGTAAGTACAAATGGTTATGGTGAATTATATATATATATATATATTTCCGTCGTCATTTTATGGAAAATTTGGAGGTGTGCTCTAGCCATCTTTCCCATCCTCATTGTTCCCTTATTCTGAAAACCAGTGCAACATAGGTTATTTATAAGGAAGATATTAGGAATGATTTGTTACGAGAATTATTTTGGAGAGAAAATTTTTTGTTGCTCATTGGTTTTATGTGTGCTCATGTTATGTACATAGATGATGGCAATGTGTCTTGTATACTTGACAAGTTCCCATTCTTTGTAGTATACAACACTTTTTTTTGTACTGACATAGTATATATCAAAGTGGTGAGACCTTGAATCGAGAAAACTCAGTTAAAGACTCTAAAAAATTTGGCAGAACATAGTTCAAAATTTTACAAAATTCGACAAAACTTGGTGTAAGATTTTGCAGATGCGACAAAAAAAAAAAACACTCATAATATAGAAAATTTTGTGCAGAAAAAATAAAAATGACATTTATATCCATAAAATATATAAAACAACAATTTATTTTTCAATTAATCTCGCCAATGTCCATAATGAACTAACTACATATTGGCAAAATCCTTTTTTAATTTTAGTTTTTCTTTCCATTCATACAATTTATTAAAAATTGGATATTTGGAGCTAATTTGTTATCCCCTTTTGTCCAATTTCTTTTCATACTCATGAAGTTTGGCTTATAGAGAGTCTTTTCTAATTGTTTTTTATTTTTTCTTCCATAGTCCATTGCTATCCTATTTGTCATATTTTTGTCATGCTAACTATCTTTCTCATGTTTAATGACAATATTTTCATTGATGTTTATTTTAGGGTTACATTTTTTCTTGGATTTTCTAGTGTAAACTATGTACCTAGTTTGATTTTGTCTTGGGTTGGAAGCCAAGCCACTTATTTTAAGCAATAATAAAATTCCAAAAAAAATCATCTATGGAAAATATATGATAAAATTAAGTTCAACAAAGACAATATAGTGTATACAATTAAATTACATATTTGTTCCAATTAAATTCAGAATTAAGAGCACATTCAAGTGTTAATACCCTTTTATCTGAGATTCTAATATATTTTAAATATAAGAGAAATATCTTTCAAATATCAAGTTAAATTCTTTTGTATTATAAATTTGCATATAAATTAGAATTGTAGTGATTGAAATTGTCAAATATGATGATTTTAATGCCGACACTTAAGATTGAACAATTTTCTTTTTTCTTTTTTCTTCTCTTGATACAAGAAAAATTCACCAACTGTAGTGATTATGGTTTGAAGAGTTCCAACTCTTGATTATGAAGTAAAACAATTCTTTTTTTATTCCTATTTTTTTTTTCATGGATTATAACATTTTTTTCTATGTAGTAGGAATACAACAACATTATTGAGCAATGTCTCTTTTATCCTATTATTTCAATTATAAGGGGGCTCTCTAACATGCATTTTTTCTTCAACATATTTGGTTATTTATTTTTAATTTGTTTTTGGCCATAGATCCTTTTTCTCTTTCTTTTTTCCCTATGGATTTCTTTTTTTTTCACTTTTAGGGTAAGTTCACTTCATAAGATTGTTTTCTACTATTTTTATTTATCTATTTGAATCTATGAGACTCATAATTGAAATAAGCTCTTTCTTAAGGGTTGATTGTATTAATGATGGTTTCCTTTAACATTCTCGCATGCTATTGTGTGTTTTGTCTTAAATAGCTTTTGAGTAGTCTTTCATTCAATAAACGATGAGGGCATATCCTTAAGGGTTTAGGGATGTGTATCATGTATCTATTATGGATTACATCCCTTGTGGATCAAGATAAATTGGCACCTCCAATTGGTCCTTTACCATCCCTAATCAATAGTGGACACCACAATGATACCCCTGGGATGTTCCTTATAGTAATGGATTGTGTTGATGCTATGAGGGTGGGGGTGCTGCAATAATGAAAAAACTTAATAAGTTTTCTCTATTATTCCCCTCATATGAGGGTGGGGTAGGGGGAATAATAGAGAAAACTTATTAAGTTTTCTCTATTATTCTACCCCCACCCCTACCCTAATAAGTTTTCTCTATTATTCCACCCCCACCCCCATATTAAGTTTTCTCAATAAGGGTAGGGGGAATAATTGAGAATATGAGGGTGGGTGTGGGGGGAATAATTGAGAAAACTTAGAGAAAACTTATTAATACGTTTTCTCAATTATTCCCCCCACCCCCATATTAAGTTTTCTCAAAGGTTTTCTCTCTTATTCCCTCTACCCCCACCCTCATATGAGCATGGGGGTGGGCGGAATAATTGAGAAAAATTATTAATAAGTTTTCTCAATTATTCCCCTCACCCCCACCCCCACCCTCATATGAGGGTAAGTTTTTTCAATTATTCCCCCGACCCCCACCCTCATATGAGGGTGGGGGTGGGGAGAATAATTGAGAATATGAGGGTGGGAGTGGGGGGAATAATTGAGAAAACTTATTAATAAGTTTTCTCAATTATTCCCCCTACCACCACCCTCATTAATAAGTTTTCTCAAAAATTTTCTCTATTATTCCCCCTACCCCCATCCTCATATGAGGGTGGGGGTGGAGGGATAGGAAGGTGAGGGTGGGGGTGGCGGGAATAATTTGGAAAACTTATTAATACGTTTTATCAATTATTCCCCCCACCCAATAAGTTTTCTCAATTATTCCCCCCTCCCCCACTCTCATAGTTTTCTCAATTATTCCTCCCACCCAATAAGTTTTCTCAATTATTTCCCCTACCCCCACCCTCATATGAGAGTGGGGGAGGGGGTGGATAATTGAGAAAACTTATTGGGTGGGGGGAATAATTGAGAAAACTTATTAATAAGTTTTCTCAATTATTCCCCCCACCCAATAAGTTTTCTCAATTATTCCCGCTTCCCCCACTCTCATATGAGGGTGGCGGTGGGGGAAATAATTGAGAAAACTTATTGGGTGGGGGGAATAATTGGGAAAACTTATTGAGGGTGAGGGTGGGGGAAATAATTGAGAAAAATTATTGAGGGTGGGGGGATTAATTGATAAAACTTATTAATAAGTTTTCTCAATTATTCCCCCCACCCCAATATGAGGGTGGGGATGGGGCAAATAATTGAGAAAACTTTTTGGGTGGGGGGAGTAATTGAGAAAAATTATTATTAAGTTTTCCCAATTATTCCCCCCATCCCCACCCTCATATTCTCAATTATTCCCCCTACCTCCATCCTCATATCCCCACACCCCCACCCCCACCCTCATATGAGGGTGGGGGTAGAGGGAATAATATATAATTTTTTTGAGAAAACTTATTAATGAGGGTGGGGGTAAGGGGAATAATTGAGAAAACTTGTTGATAAGTTTTCTCAATTATTCCCCTCACTCCCACCCTCATATTCTCAATTATTCCCCCAACACCCACCCTCATTAATAAGTTTTCTAAAAATTATGTTTACTCCCCCCACTCACACCCCAATATTAAGTTTTCTCAATTACTCCCCGCACCCTCATCCTCATATGGGGGGAATAATATGAGGGTGAAGGTGGGGGGTGTTATCGCTCCAAGAAACTCTCCTAGGCTGTAAGTCAGAGATGCCTGGTAACTTAATCTTTTGGTAACTGTTTTCTCAATAAAAAGTGCGGGTTTGGATCAAGTCGGAGGACTGGATCATTTCTCACTCAAATCATGCATAAACACATTTAGATGGACAAGGCTTTCAACCACAAATGTTCAGAGAGTTTACAAATAATGGATGAATGAAGAAATAACTATTATATCAGCAGAATCACCTATGAAGCATATATGAATGGCCAATTACAATAACCACAGGAATACTTGCAAAGTTTAACTTATGAATGCAGTGATAAGATGACAGTTTTCAGGCATAAACAAGCATAACAACATGAATACAATATCCAAGTGCAAGTACATAATAGATAAGAAGATGAAATCTGAACAAATTATGGCAAAAGAAGCTTGCTTTACTCAATATGAAAATGAGAAGTTTAAGTACATAATATAAAAAGTCTCCAAAGTTGAACCTTTAGTTCCTATTCTACCTTCAGCTTTATAGCTTTACAATGCAGTTCTGAGATCCTGAAAACATGGATCAAGTATGCTAAAGATAGAAAGTCAAAATTTAGTTTGCAAAAGATGTGGAATGATCCCCAAAAATGAGGTCAATCCTAGATTTCATGGTCTTCATATCTTGTAGAGTCCTTGTGCAGTGCATAATAGCCTTCCAAGGCTGAGTGATGACTCTTCCAAGAGATACAATTCGAATTTGCTGAGATATGCAAAAAATCCAACGTGTTTCCACCAAAATAGGTGCCAAAACCAACTTGGCCACCTTTTCTAATCCTTATATACCAAAAATGAATCTTGAAACTGAATACATAATTCATGATCTATCCATCATGAGTGTTTTCAAATGATTTGGATCAGAAAAACCTCGATCTGTGCAAAATTTAGCTTTCTCTGTCCAGTTACAGGTTTTGGTGGTTAACCTAGAAAACTCCTGAGTGGATTATCTACTGAAAGCCCTGTTTTCGGTGGTTAATGAACAATCGTCCTGTTCGCCTAAACCACCGAAAGTACATCTTGAACATTTATCATTAGCTACTAAGAATGTGGATCTGGAATTTGGATGGATCTTTGATTGATAATTATTCTGCCAAGTGTTCAAGCTTCACCCCTCAAGTTGAAAGATGATGCTTATAAAATCACAAAAGCTCGTGTGAGCTGCTGAACATGAATGTATTCTCAACTTGATAAGATGGAAATCCATTTACTGTAGAATGCTAGGTTTTTTTTAATTCTATCTTTCACTTTGTTTCAGCTTTCATGATGACCTGATCATCATAGGAGTATGTTTCAGCGTCCACCACATGTAATAGGAGAGAGAAAATTACTTCTTTTACGAGGTCAAGAGTCCTGGAAGTAGCTGTATTCATTGCCTCTTGTGCAACCATTTATTTTCAAATCTTTCATCAGACCTGGGATGGTGTTGAATTGCCTCTTAACCTCTTCAACCATTTTCAAGGCTGCACTACCCACACTTTCCATTGTCATGGCAGAGAAGTAATAAGGAAGCATTGCCCCAACAATTCAACTAATAGGTCTATATGCATCGATGGCCAATCCTGTTGCGATTGTACTAAGCATGCCCAAAGCAGCTACTGCAATAGCATACATGGCAGCCAAACTAAACTGATAAAAATGCTTACTGCAATAGAAAATATAGGAATAATAACAGATTTGTATCCCAAAGCCAACCCAAAAATAACATTAGTTGTTGCTCCAGTCCTGCATGAATCAGCAACATCTCGGACAGGGCTGTAAGCATTTCTTGTGTAGTACTCAGCAATATCTCCAATATTGTCACCAACATTATCAACAATGACAGCTGGGTTGCATGGATTATCTTCAGGAATGTTCCTCTCAACCTTGCTAACAAGATCTGTACCTACATCAACTACTTTGGTGTAAATACCACCACTTACTCTGCCGAATAGAGCCATGGAAGAACCTCCAAGCCCATAATCGGTAATGGCTTCAAGAAGACCTTCCTGATGTCAAAACGAACTCAAACCTTACAGCTGGGCTCGATACACCTCAATCTCTACAACGATGCCTCAATTCTGGTAGTCGACAGTGAATGCCTCAATACATAAAACGTTTCAGAAATTTGAGTTGGTAGGTATTCTTGTTGCTTTAGACATAATAGAACTCTTTTTTTTTTCTGTAGTACACAACCGGTGAGCATACATATCCTTCCTTTTGAAAATTCAGTTCCCTTATCTCTTTCGACCCTGTTCCAAGCACCCTGGCAATATGTTCAATCCAGTTTTCAGTAATAAGCATCCCTTGAGGCCCTCCAAACCCTCTAAAGGCAGTATTACTAGTAACATTTGTGAAGCAAACGTTACCCTTGATTCTGATATTTTGTATCTCATATACGTTGTCAGAATGAAACATTGCACGCTCAAGAACTAATAATGACAAATCTAATGAGTTTCCAGCATTGTTATATATCTGTAAGTTCAGTGCCAATACTCTCCCCTCTTCTGAAAATCCAACCTTGTATTTTTCAAAAAAAAACATGCCTTTGCCCTGTGATCTGAGCAGCAAGCATAAAACTGTTCCCTCGAAACCAAAAACGCTTAACTTCTCATCACCTACTGCTGCCTTGGTGAAAATACCAACACCGCGCTCCATAGTAACCTTGGCAAGGAACAGGTCTTCATCAACAAGCGTTCCTTGGATCCTTTGAACTGAAGAAAACATCGAAACAGGACATACATCTGTGTAATAGAGAGCTTGGCGCTTGGGCTTTGCGTGTTGACTCGTGACTTGGATTGACTCATGGCTTAAGTGTGACTCAGTATTTGGCTTGATCTATGGCTTAATCTCAGCTTGCTGATATAAAACGACCTTCCATTTTTTAGAGACAGCCATTAACATCTCTTACACATGTAAAGGACACGATATCCAAATAGTTTGTAAGAATAGATACCCTGCAATCTGAAAAACCAAACTCGGCACTTGCATCTGGCTGGTTGTCTTGACACGTGTCTCTACGTTTATTGTTTTCATTTCCGCTTAATATAGTATAAGGCAAATGTATCAGAATTCTAGATTAGGTGAATTTTATACAAGCTGAGACTTATAATGATATGTCAATGAGGTGAAAGGACTGATATGGAACTTGGCAATTGCACTGGGTGTGTGTTGACTTATGTGGTGACTGTGGGCTCAGCGTTTGGCATATGTAACATGTCTTAAGATAGTAAGTAGTGCTCATGCGCACTTAAGCACACATCACCTATGTTTTAGGGAATATTTAGAAATAAAAATATACTTTTTATTTCAAAATATTGAGATATAAAAGTCAGGGAATAACATTTATTGTGTCTTATTGTATTGCAGGTTAAGAGCTATGGAATCAAAGTAATCTTAGGCAAAGAGATTAATTAGGATATTATTCAAAGCTTGATGAAAAATTGAGACTCTGATACTTGGCCAAAATACCTAGGGGAAAAATAATTCAAGTAGCGAGTAATGAGGGCATTCTCAAAAAGATATCATTACTTTTTGGTCGCTAACAGGGGGAATAGTAGAGAAAAATCCATATGAGGGTGGGGGTAGGGGGAATAATAGCGAAAACTTGTGTATGAAAGTCTATTATAAACATAAATGAATAGATAATATGATAAAAATAAACATAAATGATAGATAATATAATGATAAGGTGAAAATATAGTAGAATACAAAATAAAAAATAATATAATAAATAACATTAAAAGACACACCTTTTCCTTTAAAAGGCATAAAGGCCCCTTTAAGTTGTATTTATACCTCGGTCTCTCGAATGTAGAAGACATCATTATTATTTTATACATTCATTATTAATATTATTATTTTTTGGTTTATCCAATTGAAATTTTGAAGTTAAAAAGTGTTTTTGGCACAATTGGTATCAAAGCCCCGTGTTGACCGAAGTCTACAAACTGTGATGTCATATGTCCACAATATTCCGTAGCACTCCAGTCGCTGTATTGTTTCCATACTAGTTGTACACATTGTTTCCGTCATACAATTGTACCTTTGTAGTACATCAACTGTACAACATCATGTGATGTACCTACCATACACCACTGCCAAAACAACTACCACACTTAGCTGACCATCATATAGGTATGTATAATTATAAAAAATAAATCAATTAAAGGTATGTTAATTCAATAAATTGAGAAATATTGGAACCATCAAGGAAGAAACTAGGGACCTGTTATCACACAAGTAGTAGGTTGGGAAAAACCCAACCCAACCACCAATTGGCGACAACTAGGAGGGAACCTACCCACTGTCACCTTAGGTAGGTGTCCCTATCACTTTAGAGGTGAGGTAGTCACCTCAAGGGGGGAATCCTAGTGACCCTAGGGGGGATTGAGAAAAAAAGTGATAAGTAAGAGTGGATGTCCTTAGAGGTCAATTCTATATGGTAGGAAAAGATTGGGAAAAAGTCTTGGGAAGGTTCAAGGGTTACCAAATCTGTTGAGTGACCCGCCAAGTGTGAATACCTACTCGAGACACAAGGAAAACAATGCATATAATGTAATATGTTAGTTGGACAAGCAAGTTAGGCTTGTTGTCCCTAATTTCAACAAAGATAAGTAAGATATATCAACTCAATAAAGATAAAAAAGGATGCATGAATATAAAGTTCTATGCATACGATAAAATAGACAAGAGGCAAGCTAGTGAAAGCTAGCTCAACTCGCCAACTATTAAGAAATAACTTTAGCACAAAGAGGGAGGTTGAAACAAAAGGTTGTTGTAGTGATATTATCAGCCTTATGGTTGTAGAAAAACAAGCTTAACAACACAAAAATTATCCACTAGAAACCACCTCTAACTAGCCCAATAGGTGCACTAGGCTTAGTAAAAATTTAGGGTAAAGTTAGGGTTAAATCCTAGGGTTAGTTTAGGAGTTATTAAGCATTAGAAGGTTAGTTTTATGCAACCCTAATGTATGTAGGTTATTTTTGTAACAACAACGAGAAGTTGTGTTTGAAAGGGGATGTCTCAATGAGGCAAGGGAGCCAAAGGCTCAAGGAACACTTTCCCAAAGAGACAACTTTAAGACTTGAAATTTGTATGTTTACCAAGGAAACAATTTTTTTCTCCAATGCAACAAGTAAATGACTAGTACCTTCAATAATTGGGTTAATGGAGAGCAATGAAATAGCTAGAGGTATTGCCTCCTTGGGGGTGTAAATCCTCTTACTCCCCAAGGAAAGTATCTCTAGCTAGGGTTTAAGCCAAGAGGATGTATGGACTTATACTTCTCTTAGTAAACCCTTGTTAAACTAATAAAATTTAAGTATAAAGTGATGGAGGCTAAGATGCGGGTGTATTCCCTTATACTTCCCACCTATCTCTAACAAAATAACTTTGTCTTGAAACAAAATGATAATACAATGCAAAAAAGCCTTACCAATTCAAGGAAAATGCTAAGATAAACCACCACAATAGCAAAGAAGAGCCTTCCAAGGATAGCACATCATTCCCATCAACCAAATAACCAAGAAAGTATCCATACACAAGAGAAAAAGAGAGAAATATCTAAAGATAGTGAAAATTTTAGTCCAATACTTCTCACAATGGGAGAGTTATGTTTTGAAATGAGATCTTATGATCTCTATTTATACAAAATGTCTCCAAAATAGTTTGTCCTCATAATTTTAGGGTAAACCACAAGACTAGGGGTCAAAAACCCTAATCTTTCCCCTTTACACAAATAATATTAAACAATTTATCTTTAAAATCACTTTTACCTAAAAATAAACCCTAACTTAAGGTGACGTCACCCCTTTAGGAGACGTTTTTGACACTAAGAGCAAGTCGTTGGTGTTGGAGGAGTGTAGTTAGGCTTCCCAAATCCACATGTCAATCATCCAAGTCATTTTATTCATGGTCAAATCCTCATTCTCCTCAAAAAATCCTTGTGTCAATGAATGATAACCTCACCACCAAACCCTATCCCTCCTAGATGACGTTATGCCTCCAAAGGTGACGTTTTTCCTCTCCTAGGAAAAACATTTGGCATGTGAGGGATAGGTTATGTCATCCACAATGTCTTCTAGGCCTTCGAAGGTATGTCTCTCTCATCTGACATGTGGGCCCTTGGCATCCACTTGTGGGATTCAAGCCCTGTGGAAGTCCAAGCTAGGCTTGTTCCTCCAAAACTGTCCACCAACTAGGTCCTACAAAGACACATAAGCACACCCTCCAAGGATATGAAGTCAAAATATCATGATGAGTAAATCAAATCAATAAATAAAAAACCTAAGCACATGCATCAAATATTACCCTGTTAAACAATTAAGTGCTTAAATACATTATGCGACTTGCCAATCTTGGATATGGGAGGGTCGACGAGGTGTCCTGTTGAGTAGATCTTTCCCTAGGTCAAGGAGTGTTTCCAAGAGATCCCTCTCTAAGCCATGTAAAGTGGATGAAGTGGTTAAGGATCAAGACTCAATGGGCATGGGGTTCATGACATACAAGGGGTTGTAGTGTCTCATTCATGGGTGCCTTTATAGAGGGTGCGTGGCACCTTCATTTGCAACGTTCTTTTTTCAAACCCATCATTTTTCCATTCTTTGTTTCTTTCATAATTTAAGGACAAGTTGAAGACCATTGTCCTGGCGTGGTGTCCAAACAATGACAGTGTCACTCACAAATACCTAGTGAAAATGAGAAGGTTGGATCGTGATGAGACCCCCTTTCTCTCAGCCATGCAACTGAGAGCCATTACCCTGGCTTGGTGACCAAATGATGATAATGTCATACTAGTAGATATCCATTATCATGATAGGATGGCTCGTGATGAGACCTCATATCCTCCAACTAACCCTTTAAGCATTCATAATCATTATTCTTGTGGGTCACCCTTTTCTTACAGATAAGTGCTTCATTTCTTTCTTGGGGGATCCTTGGGCGAATCATCTGGAAGGTTTATATATAGGATTTTATCTTTTACCCAAAAACAATCTTTCTGGGCCTTCAACTCCTTCTTCCCATTGAATGAGGTACAACCCCTTCTTGGGTCAATACACCCTAAAATCACAAGAGATAAGGAAATGGGGGGTTTAAGTGATGAAAAGTGGTAAGTGTGGTCGGGAACGATACAATGGCTCTTCATGGGAATTTATAGTAGAAAACCCATTCCCAAGGAATACCACTTACTAGGGCACAATGTCAATCACTAAGGTGAAACGGGGAAAAAGGCATAATGTCCAAGCATATGTCATGAAATCTAAAGTAGTCTAATATACAACATACTCAAATGCCTAAAATATTGAAATGACACCCACCATAATACCTAACTTGTACCTCATGGAACAAGGTCTAGTGCCTCTCAAAAGCCAGTTGGTGTGGTGGATGCCATATGAAAATCTATGACCTTTGTGGTGGTGAGAAGGGTCTCCATATGTGCAAATGGATATTGTTGGTCATATAGTCTCTCGACACTCCATATCTGTAACCTAGGGGCCTTGAGGCATAATATCTTTATTTGTCCACAAAATGGGGATAACAAGCCCAATGATGAGATGAATAGAGAATTATAGAGCCACAGGGAAGAATTAAATTATCTTAAATATTTCCTTGATAGCATGGATAAAGGATAAGGAGATTTACAAGAAATTCTAAGTGGAAATAACAATAGGTTTCCCAACATACAAGATGGATTAAATAATCTATCATAATAGGACAAGAGAAATAATAAAGAAACATGTTAAATAAGAGAAATGATATTCTATTTGACAAGATACTGGAAAAATTGAACACAATTTTTCGATAAATAGTCCCAAATCAAGAAATAAAAGAACCATGTTTATTAGGTGGTACATATGATCCAATATAGCAAGATAGAGACTACCTAAAGTTTAAAAAGGAGTTACCAAAATATTATGGAAATAACCATAAACGTGTTATCATCTAGGTCAACAAAATGGATGGTATTTTTGAAGCAAATCTCCCTCTCGGTGAAAGGTAAAAATAATGACCACCTCCAATAATTTGGGAGAATATGCTTATGATTGGTTCTTATGGTGGCCCGCGAAATGTGATGCTTGCTCTTTCCATTGGAAAAACTTCACCATTGCATTATTAAAAAGGTTCCATGACAAAGGAGAAGATGACCTTTACACCAAGTTTGTTTATTTAAAGAAAAAAGGAAATCTAAATGATTATACACATGAATGGGAAGTTTTGGAAACACGAAATATTTGATTATTAGAAAAACAATTTCTAAAAATATTTAATAGATTACATCCATAATGAAATAAAACTATAGACACCGCAAACTATTGAAGATGCTAGAAAATCAACAAAATTAATTGAACAAAAAAATTAGGTCAATAAGACATCAATTTCAAGGCCATACAGATCAAATACATATCTTAATGAAAAATCAAGTAAATACTCCATAGAAAAAGTGAAAAAATATATACCACCCTACTTGAGGGAGGATGAAAAAGAATTACATCAGGGTACAAATAAATAATGGGTAAATAAGTGTATATACTCTGGAGAAAATTGGTGGCATAGGCATAAATGCAACAATTAAAAATTGTATAATTGTGAAGTTGAGAGGGAATTAAACACATCTAGCAGTGAGTCTGATGAAGAATAAATAAAGGAGGAAAATAGTGACACCAATATAGAGTTTAAAGAGGCAACTCCCAAGACATCTCTAGTCACAATAAAGATCACACAACCACAAGCATTAAAACTAAGACGACATGTGAAAAAGGAAAATGTCACCATACTTATATAGACATAGGGAACATCCATAAATTTATAGACATAAATGTTATGAAAAGGTTAAATTTTTTCATATACCCAACTGTAGATGTACAAGTTATGGTAGCAGATGACAAATAAGGGCAGATGGTTATGCTACAAATACAATATTACAACTTGGAATCCGGGTTATACACAACACCCTTTGGAGGAGAATATGTTTTCTTGGGAATTTAATGGCTACAAATATTGGGTACCTATTTCATAAATCACCAAAAGCCATTTATTAAATTCAAGTGGCAAGGAAAAAATACAAATTTTAGAGGTTCCAACCACTTCCTACCCAAATTATATTCTCATGATAAATGGAGAAACTAATTCAAAAAGGGAGACAAAATTATGTATCATAATGCCATTAGAGGGAGATATTAGCATCATAAGTAATCTGCTCCCCACACCCAGAGATTCAAAGTCTAATCCAGAAAAATGAGAAAGGTATTCCAAGACCTACCCATGGAGTTGCCACTAAAAAGAAGAATTGAGCACATAATCAAGGTAAAACTAGATTTGACTCTTGTTAATGTCAATCCATATAGATATCCCCACCACCATAAAACAAAAATATAAAGGTTAACTCAAGATCTCTTAAGATGTGAAGTTATCACAAAAAGTAGAAGGTTGTATGCATCCCTAATAGTGCTACTTTGAAAAAAAGATGGATCTAATAGGATATGTATAGATTACCAAGGTGTAAACAAAATAATGATAAAGAACAAGTTTCCCATTCCATTCATAAATGAAATGTTATATGAACTCCATGGAGCCAAATACTTCTTAAAGCTAGATTTTGAGATCAAGGCACTATAAAATCCATGCATGGTTGGAAGATGTTGCAAAATATTGTCTTTTGAACTCGCAAAGGACACTATGAATTCAAGGTGATTCCATTTAGTTTAACTATTTCTCTTGCTACTTTTCAAGCAACCACGAATACAATTTTTCATCCCTATATAATATAGTTCATAATATTCTTTTTTGATGATATTTTTATATATATCAAAACATGGAAGAAGAATCTCAAGCACCTGGAACAAGTACTCTCTCTCTTAGAAGAAAATCAATTTTAAGCAAAAATGTCGAAATGCACTTTTGGTAGGGAAGAAGTAGAATACCTTGGTCATATCATATCCAAGGAAGGGGTCAAGGTAGATCCAAGAAAAAATAGGAAATCATGGAATGACCTAAACGCAATAACATATCAAAATTAAGGGAATTTCTAGGGTTAAAATGGTATTGCCAAAGGTTTATTAAAAACTACACACATTTGACAACACCATTCTCGAATCTAGTAAAGAAAAATTCCTTTCAGTGGAATAACTATACAAAAGAATGTTTCAAGTACTTGAAGAAAATTATGTCATCCACACTGGTGTTAGTGATCCGAAAAATCCTTAGATTCTTATTAATCTTTTAATACATAAAAATCATCTTCTTGATCTTTGAAATAAAATGCTCGCTTGATTGTATGCAAATTACATGTGAAGAACTTATCTAACCAAATCCACTTTAATGATAAAATAACTTGCAAATAATTGAGCTTGAAATGAACAACAATAAAAAAATCACATACACAAGTTGGAAAATAGAGTTCACCCAATTTAAGGCTACCTCTTCGGGTCAACTTCCAATAGAGACCTTCTTTTATTAAAGCTCAAATGCTTGCATTTTACAATGATCTTTTTACATGTTGCTCAAATGTAGAAACAAAGTGAACCATTGGATTCCTGGCGAAAAATCGTGCAAAATGAGTATAAAATTCTTGAAATTCCATGAAGGTACCATTTGGCATGCTTTACGGTGTAGCCTCACACCTTTGGTACCCTTGGGCACGAGTTACGAGACTAAACTATGCAAAAAATGTTGTCCCCAACCTCGATCCACGCACCCATTAAATAGGGCGCAGGCCATTAACCGACTTTCGAAAATCGTGGCATGCTTTTAAATATAAATTAGTTGGTTTTATAACCAAACCCACACCATAGGAAGATTGGTTAAGGAATGGTTATATATATGGAAGGTTTGGGGTTCGAGCCCCATCGACCACCATATATTTCGACGTTTTGGTGGAAGTTGTTGTAACTTTATGTTATTTATAACATATGTAACTATATATATATATATATATATATATATATATATAAAATAACCCTCACACAAAATATTCGTTGATATCCCTATGCTTTGGGGAACAGTCACATTACCCGCATACAACCATAAGTTATGGGTCGAGGGCTTAGGCCCTTGGCCCTATTTGCCATCCATTACAACTTTATTACAATTTAAATACATTCAATGATATGCAAGGGTTAAGTAACATTGTGATGTCGCGTTGGTAGTAGGGTTTTATTAAGGTTTATGGAGGTTATGGAGGTTGTGGGTTTGACCCCCCGTCGACTCCATAATTTTTAATAAACCATGCCATTAAGGGCCAATGGGAGGTCGCCATGTGGAAACCTCTCATTGGGTCATTCTTGCCATGTTCATAGAAGTGGACCACTTGTGCGCCACTTGTCAACCTGCAATTGGACAACTTGTATTGTACCTTGCTTAGTCATGTGCCAACAATAACGTACCACGTGTCACCCTTGCATTGGTGACATGTGTCACCTTATTTTTTCCCATGTGGACTTTGACCTTTGACCTATTTTGACTAGAACGTGTCACCCTATTTTTTCACATGTGGACTTTGACCTTTGACCTATTTTGACTAGAACTTTGACCACTCATAACCTTTGCATACAAACTCTGTTTGAGGCGATTTTTGCACCGTTGGAAAGATATCGTCGAGCTCTACACATTGATGGAATTTTCGAGAGAATTTGAGATAGTAAAATATTTTGTATTTCCGAACCATTATGGACCTCTGTGGGTATTCCATATCTTTCTGGACCTCTATGAGCATTCTTGGATCCTCTTGGATCATTCCTCCCCATTGGAAGACTTTTGGAACACCAAAAGTTTTGATTACTTAAAAAATAGGTGAGGATCGAATTCGCTCACCCTTATGATTGTTGAAATAATGTAAATGCAAAGACTATTCTTATTATTATTGATATTTTATTCATAGGATCAATCCCCATTGTGGATTGATCATGTTAGATATTGTAATAGGACCAAATCCCCTTTTGCGGATTGGTCAAAAGACAATTGTAATAGGTAGAATAAGAAGTAGGCCCCAACAATTAATTAAGAGACCCATAAATATAATAAAGGTGGGTTTACCCACCTAGATTGAGAAGTCGGCCCTGCCAGTGAAGAGACACTTCACACGTGCCATAAATTGTATAAATAAAGGAGGCTAGCGCCTCATTTGAACATAACTCACTTGCTCAGTTTGAGAGACAAGTTCTGATCTGTTACCGGCAAAGGAGAGAGAGTGGCACATATCTTGGAGAGGACTTTCTGTTTTAGCATAGAGATATCTTGGCATTGTATTGGCTATCTATATTAAGGAAGTTTTGCTGGGTTTTCTTCCCCTAGAGGGTTTCCCAGGATAAATGTTGTGTCTCTTGTGATTGTGTATTTCTCAGTGATCTCGTTCTTATGTTGCTATTATCCATTGAAATGCAAAGAACTATAATAATGGCATAAAAATTAACATGGTTTCAGAGCCAACCTGAAAGAAGCATATTTCGCAAGAGAAAAATGTCATTGTTGTCGTACTTGCAAATTAGGGTTTTTCAAAAGTGAAGCTTTTCAGCTCCAAAACCACCTAGAAAGTTGCACCCTCCCCCAAGGATCATTTTGGCACCATCAACACACCATTTCAGTGGCTAGATCTCCCAGAAGTGAAACCCTAGTTTCACAAAGTACCAGTAAACCAAAAAACCAGAGTACCAGAAGCACCAGTCCAGAAATCCGCAGATCAAGTTGGAGGGGGCAAAAGTTGGTTTTTCAAAATTCTGACTACACCAGCATACTCGCCTCAGCTCAGCGCATCTATCCCCTGGACCAGAATTTCAAAATTCAAAGTTTGAAAAATTAGGGTTTCCTCATAAAACCCTAAGTTGCAGTCTCAGAACCAGTTGCAGTACCAGTTGCAGTTGCAGCCGTAGAACCAGTTGCAATCACCCTTGAAGTTTTCTTAAGAGTTGGAAATGGTTACCGCTGCTACCAGATGGAGCCACTACCTACAAATGATATCAGAGGTATGTAATTACATATGCTTAATGGTTAAACCCTAAAGAGTATTTGCAGGAGAAGGGATCTCTTGCCATAGATCTAGAAGGGTCTCAAGATCCAACACATTCAGAGGAATGATGCAACCAAGGTGTGATTATTCTAATATGCATCTATTTGTCATAACATTATCTTGATCAGTGTTGCATGTTGAAGCTATGATCAAATTATTAGAAGGATTAAAAGTTGATCATAGAGATTATCCCCTAACCTAACCTTCTGTCAAGATAGCGTATTATCTCAGTACAAAAGACAGGTTGAAGAAAGCACTCGTCACTTGAGTGAAGGAGACTTAGAAGAAAAAAAAGCACTCATTCTTGAGGACAAGGCTCCAGGTTTGATTAATCAAGATTAATAAGATTCAAAGGTACACATGACAAGTTGATGACTATAGTTGAGATAGCAGTCATCGTAAAGTATTATACTTGATAGCATGTGAGCATATAGAGGTAAATACTTTGCCTGATACAACTAACACCTCCTCTAGGAGAAA
>JASDQU010739148.1:9030-48321 GCA_032191745.1 Picea mariana
AAAAAAAAAAACATAAAAACACAATATTTTTTATAAAAAAAATTAAAAAACAATTTAAAATAAAAAACCAAATAAGAAAACAAACTTAAAAAAAATACAACATTACAATTAAAAAAAGTTTCTTAAAAAATCACAATAATAAAATAAAATCAAAATTCATAAAAACTATATTGAAAAAAAAATAAAAATTAACTAATTTAAAAAATATTAAATTTAACTACAATTATATCTAATCTAAATATAATTTTTTAAAAAAAATAAAAAAAATTTAAAATTATAACTAAAAATTATTAAAAAAACTTTACCTAAATCCAAATTAAAAAAAAAAAAAAATATTAAAAAATTTAAAACTCTAACTAAAAATTATTCAAAAAAATTTAAATTTTTTATTTATATATGTTTATCGTGGGGCGAGGGCGATGTTGGGCATCCCCATAACCCGCACGTCTTGGGGGATGGGCAATGCTTGACATCGCCCCCTCAACCCTCCAATTAACAGACAGACCGCGTAGGGCCACGACCAAGCCCGCTAGGGGTGGGACGATGCTAGGCATCACCCCATGACTCTCTAGCCAGAATACAGACCGCGTGTGACCTGCCTGCTGGCCAGAGACCCCACAACAGTCTGTATGTTGGCCGAAGGATCGTGAGGGCGATGTTAAGCATCGCCCCCAACCCCCCAATGGGCTTGGTTATGGCCCCATGAGACCATGAGGAAGCTCGCCAGGTGGTTGGGGCGATGCCCAACATTGCCCCCACCCCACGATTAACATATATAAATAAAAAATTTAATAATTTTTAATTAGAGTTTTTAATTTTTTTAATTTTGTTTTAAATTTGGATTTAGGTATAGTTTTTTTTAATAATTTTTAGTTATAAGTTTTAATTTTTTTTTTTTGTTTTAATTCATATTTAGGTTTAGTTATAATTGTAGTTAAATTAATTTTTTTTTAAATTAGTTATAGTTTTTTAATTTTTGATTTTATTTTTAAAATTTTAAAAATTGGATATAGATTTTGTGAATTTTATTTTAATTTTATTATTGCGAATTTTTAAAAACTGTTTTTAATTGTAATGTTGTATGCTTTTTTTCTTTTAATTTAAAATTTGTTTTTTGTTGTTTTAATTTTCATTTTAAGTTGTTTTTAAAAAAATTTATAAATAATTTTTTATTTTTTTATTTATTTTGGTATCTTAATTTTTTTTTTAATTTATTTATTTTTATTTTTATTTTTTTTTTAATTCGAAAAAAAAATCAAAAATTTCTTCCTTTTAATTATTTTTGAATTTTTTTTTTTAAAATTTTGATTTGTTTTTTGTCAACAATTTTTTTTCTTTATTTCTAATAGAAATTTGTGTTTTGTTTTAGCAAAAACAAAATGATTTTTTTTAGAGTTTTTTTTTTTCCAATTTAATTATAAATTTATTTAGGGGTGTATTTTTTTCTTCCAATGTAATTATTTTTCTTAATGTAAATTATTAAAAAAAATAAAAATTATTAATAAATCAATTATCAAGTGATAACACATTTAAATTTTTGAGTCATTTTTCAGTGTTTTAATTGCGGTGGTGTCGGTGATCAAGGTCACGGTTTCAATCAAGTCATAGTTTTAACTCCAAAAAAAAACCAGTGGTGCTACTGATAACATCACTTTTTTATTCAAGGGTCAATTAGATCATAGTTTTAACTCCAAAAAAAAATAGTGGTGCTACCGATAACATCACTTTTTTATTCAAGGGTCAATTAGGTCATAGTTTTAACTAAAAATAAAAGTGGTGTTGCTGGTAGCATCACTTTATGATTTGAGGGTCAATTTTAAGGTTCTCTTTGGATTCTCAAGGCTGTGATTTCAAACAAGTCACAATTTTAACCACTTCTAAAAAAAATGGTGCTACCGGTAGAACCACTTTTTCAAATGGGGGTAAAAATAGCCATGATAAAAAAACGCGAACTCTAGAGAGTTCTCGTTATGTTGGTAACTTTGTTCTTGTAATTCAAAGAGGTCGATATCCTTAAGGTATGCATCCATTGAGATATACTTGATTAGATACCTTAGGTTGTTTGGCTTCCTCAATTCATTTGGTGAATAGACTAGTCTTTGACTTAACTGTGTAGGCTAGATTTATAGCCTTAACATGTTATTTTCCTACACATGACTTTATCAAAGTTGTTCATTTTTCTCTCTTCGTGTTTGTGTACTTTTCTAACATTTTTAGCACTTAGGGTTGGAATTTCAAAATCAATATGAAAGTTTTAATAGATTAAAAGAACACATTTAATCAATTTTGCTATGTAATGGGTAAATAAAATTTTCAACCGTATTTAATAGCTAAAATGCAAGATGGAAAGGAATTCAACCATTAAATTTCATCCTCGATAGGACGCCTTTTTTTTTGCACCTATGGATGAACATCTTTATCGTTGGTGGGAGTCATGGGAATCTTGAATCTTGAACCGTCACATCAATTTTAGCCCTACCCCATTGGATTCCTCTCTTCACCCTACCTGCACCATTATTTTATCCCTATCCCATTGGATTCCTCTCTTCGCCCTAATAACAATCATACCTATCATTTTTCAACAATTTTTTTTTTGTGGACCTGACTCCTTTCCGACCCCCTTATTTAGGACTTAAACCATTGGATTCCCCTCCTCACCCTGGTCATTGTGATACCCTTCACCCATAACCCATTTTTTGTGTGGTCCCACCCACCCCATTCCTGTTTACCCCTTCATCATGACCCACACCCGTAGCCAAGACCTTGAAGCACACCTCAATACCTTGTCCTATGATTTTGCAGAGGCCTAGAAGGAAGTGCGAGAACTTAGTGCCAATATTACCACCATCAATACCAACATGCATTCCACCATAAACACAAAAATGGAAACCCTGAAACAAGACCTTTTTACCCATTTTGAATCCTTCACTGGCCAGATCTACGCCAAAATTAATATCACTGGAGACCATACCTCCTCTGAACCACCTTTGCACCCTGTTGGCACCAGGCCGAAGTGGAAAGAAGGATGATCATGGGAAAGAAAGTGTGTAGAAATTGAAGTAACAACTGGAGGAAGAACAACATGCGCGCATGCAAGAAAGCGTGCACAAGGAAAGCGACAGTTGGAGGAAGAACAACACGTGTGCATGGGAGGAAGACCTAACATTGGTAGGGTTAGGGTTTTGGTAATACATTGTAAATGGCTGAAGAGCTCGATATATATAAATATAGATACACATGTATCATATAGAGGTTGGTCCGCTTTTTGTATTAGTTCGGCTTTTGTAATATTCCATCATAGTATGTACGATTTGATGCGTTATGTAATACTGTTATGACCCATTTTTGTAAGTTGTTGAGCTAAGAGCAGAGGAGAGAAGGAAGATCTGAGGATTAGATCATAGGTTGTGGAGCCTGGTGCGATCTACTTCGCCTCATACAGATCTTACTAGTCTAAGGAGAATTGCAAGTGCATGACGCTGGAGATGCAGAACTACCATAACAAAAGAACCCAAAGCCAAATCTTTGTGGATGTAGCCCAGGAGGGGGTGAACCACGGTAGTATCTGCGTAATATGATGAATGCATGTATATCTTTTTTTTCTTTCAGCAGTTTCTTATTATGCTTAATGAATGAGTTAATACATTGTTATGGAATAGGATTGTGTTGTTCGGGAAATAAACTGTGAAAGATAAATGCGCACCCGTGAGTAATAGTAGATTGCAATCACAATTTGTAGTATATGGCTCTGAATAATAAACCCCTATCTCATACTCAATCCTAGGCTGTAAACACCTGAGTCTTACAGCCACCATTTAAAGCTATCTCAGGTGAGACTGCGCAGTGCACTCTGTGTACTATGTTGCCTTCTGGTTTACCAGGAGGGCCGATAGTTTTAGAGGCTTTCTTGGAAACCTGAAAGACATGAACCCTGGGTCAATAACTCAGAAGCTAAGGGAATAAGAATAGACAACCAACAAATGGTTCCGTTGCCGCATTAAAAGGAACAAGAAAAGACCGAGAAAAGTAGATGAGGCAGATTGAGAGAAAAGCGAACGAAGAAAAGATGAGAGCAATGAGCCACTAGAAGGGAATGTTGAGACTTTGGAACCCCACGAAAGTAGAAATTGAAGGTTGGTTGAGAACTAAAGAGCTAGAGTTTGCACATAAAGACAATAGAAACCCTAGGATCACACCTCACAAATATCTGGATAAATACATATTTACTTATTTACACGAAGTCTTTTTCTGTGATTTTCCGCATCTACTACAGGAGTGGATACTAAGGTTGAAGGATAACCACGCGACGAACCGGATTCAACAACTAGATTGGACTCCGATACAGATTGAGCAATTATAGTAGGTGAACAATAAATTCACCCACGCAATAGACTTTTGGCTTGATAGTATTGTGGCAGGTTTCATCACAGAATTTGCAGTTGACACAACGAAGTCATACAGTGCAACAGAGCAATAATTTCTATGTGGACCTCGAGGAAGGTACATTCAATCCTTGTATACTTCTATTAAGATACTTCTATATAAGAAAGGTGTAATGACAATGGAATCAGACAGCTAAACTTCCCTACGTGCACGGGGGAAGGGGGGAAACACTAACAAAGAGAGGATAAATGGAAGGAGGTAAGGATAAAGGCAAGAAGGAGGAAGAACCCTTGGACCTGATCATGATGGATGACGACTAGCTCAAGTGGATCTTGGCGTCATCAAGAACGACATGTAGTGGAGTACCCTACCAATATAAGGTGAATACCAAGAAGAGAGTCGTAGCTGCGAGGGAAGACTTGGCGAGCGATGAGGAAGAGGTAAAGGATCTCCAGGCTGTAGAGTAGATTGAGGAAATCTTGCATGCAACATATGAGAGGAAAACGAGAGGCCCAAGAACAGGAGGAGAAGAAAGCCATCCTATCCATATTAATGTCAGTGTGGAACTCATAAACCCATGTGTGACTAATACACCAAAGAGAACACCACCATTTAGGCAACCGAGGTTCGGAGGAAGTCCGACAGTAGGAAGTACATCTACACAATGAGCAACAACTAGAGGAGCCAATTCAAGAAGCACTAGTCAAGTATCTACACCGCGTAGAGGAGTTAGTAGTTCAATATTCAGAATGGCAATACACAATCCCACTATCAGATTACCAGAATTTTGAGGGGAAGCAACAGAAGACCCTGAGAAGCATTTGTTCATTTGTGCAAAGATCTGGGAAGAAAATAAGATCATTGATGAGGATACCAAACTTGCGCAGCTAGCGATTACGATAAGAGACCGCCCACTAGACTGGTACATGAGTCTAGACACAAACATTGCACCTGGGACGACAAGGACACTGGCAAAAATTAAGAAGCTACTGATTAATGAGTTCTAGAAGCCGAGCTCAGAGGATTAGTACATGAACGAGATGATCGAGATAAGACAAAAACCAGGAGAGTCTGTATGGGAGATTGACCAAAGAT
The DNA here is from genome assembly GCA_032191745.1 of Picea mariana. NCBI lineage: Eukaryota > Viridiplantae > Streptophyta > Pinopsida > Pinales > Pinaceae > Picea > Picea mariana. Next base: position 14,509 of record JASDQU010739148.1, read on the forward strand.
GCCAACAACTAAAGGGAAAACTAAAATACCTTATGACCGAGATGCAGCATCGACACTTGTTTGTCAACTCACTTCTCCCACACTTAAAATATCCCTTACAACAACAGAAGTTTCAGATGTAGGCAGAGGATCTGCATGCAACCTTGCAACTGGAAGAGAACCAATACCAACAAATGGACCCAACTATTGAGGAATTGAAGGAGGATTTGAAGAATCTAACATTTCAGTTGAACCAGATTAAGAATAAGGACAAACGAGAAGCCATTTGGTGCACCACATGCAGGACAAAAGGACACCATAAGAACAAATGCCCAATATTCACGCAACATATGGCAATAGGTATGCCAAATTCGCTACCACAGGGAGGATTATGGTGTGAAATACGCAAGAAACCAGATCACAACCCTTATAACTACACGGTGATGCAGAAGTGCCAAACAGTTCTATAAAGTTCATATTGCACCTTTTGCAAGTTAGTGGGCCATGACGAAAAATATTGCTGAACTATGGAGTTGATGCAGGAAAGAACATCATATGCATACAGGGTACATGACGAAATGATGATTGGGCAAGCAACACCACAGTTGAATCAAGCCCTAGCTCCATACAACACTTTTCAGTAGCAGTACATTATTGCGCAACAACCCTACAATAATGTGAAACTGTAGTACAACCCGACACAACCCCAGTACAATATCGTGTAGTACAATCAGGCACCACAGTATAACATGTCGAGAGGTGATCAAGCATGCTACCAAGGAGGAGGATGAGCCAGAGGATGTTTCAGACGAGGTAGAGGACCAGTCACATGTCACAATTGTTAGCAATCGGGACATTATGCATGGGAATGTCCACTTCCACAACCACTTGTATATATTGTCGCGCATCGGACCACGATACAGAGGAATGTCTGACACTACTAGTAAAGATTTAGGAAATGATGAACTAGAACAATCAGAATGTTCAGTGGATTTTAGCCTAAGCAAGGGATGATAGACGAAACATCAACATAGTCACTTGTGGAGGAATGAAAACAGGCACTGACACAGTTCGATAGGAACCAACACAAAACCAATGGGTAAAGACGAACACTGAACCAAGAAATAAGTTCGACACGCCAAAAGAAAAGGAGACCTTTAAGGAAGCCAGACAAGAATTTTAGAAGGAGGACACATCGTCGACTTCAACTACACAACCATTCAAGGAAGCCCTAGAATATGAGATGCCGCCCTCACTGGATCATACCAACGGAATGCAACCCATGGGACAAGTAAGTACAATCAAAGGATTTTTGCAATCATGAGTGAAAGTATTAAGTGATCCTTCATCTGTGAAAACATTGCAAAACATACTAGAGAAATGTAGCAGCGAGACAAAAGAAAAGCTAGAACCCAAAACCGTTAACCACCTACACACAAGTGTCAAAAAAACAGGACCGTGGAGCAATAAAATAAAACAAATGCGGAAACAAAACACAGAAGATACACAATACAATAGAGACACAAATTTACGTGGTTCACCCAGTGTTGGCTACGTCCACCAGAGAAATTGCCAGGTCCTTCCTTTATTATTATCCAACATATGAAGGGATACAACCTATAGCAAACCCGCTGTAACTTCCTCTTCTTTCTCTCACAATCTCCTATCTCAGAATACAATATTCACCATCAACCATAGCCACAATACATTTTTCTCATAAAAGAGGGTTGCCTTCTAGGGAAAAAACCCTAACATAATTTCTACCGTTAAATCTGCGACCTTATAATGAACGGTCCATATTTACAATGAAATTACAATATACTTTTACAAGGAAATTTTTCCTTCAGGGGCTTTTCCCCTGAACCCCCATCGGGGGACACTACCCTTGAACCCCCGCTGGGGGCCCGCTTGCCCCCAGACCCCCCAACCGGGGGGATAACCCCCCCGGACCCCGTAGAGGGGGTACCCCCCCTCTGCACTCCCCCGTGTGGAAGAGTGTACATACTTCTGGGGTGTAAATACTTCATGGGGTATAAACACTGTTGAAAGTAAAAGACCTCTGAATCAGGAAGATAATCAGGCTCCACAACCAACAATATCCCACTTGGAGACTGATCTCAACAAATCCACCGCTGTTGTATATGCTAGACTCTAAACCTTCTTGGACCTGGCAAATTTCTCATCTTCATCTTCATTCTTGAAGACCAACTAAAACTGAGCAAGAACTCAGTTTCTCCTTGGTTACTCCCTTTGTTAACATGTCTGCAGGATTCTGGCTAGTGTGTATCTTTTCCAACTTCAAATTTCCATATTCCAAGGTGGATCATATGAAGTGGTACCTCAATTGTATATGCTTAGTCTTCGAATGGAAGGCTGAGTTCTTTGCAAGGTGAATGGCACTCTGACTGTTACAGTACAACCTACTGTTCTCCTACTTCTTTCCCAATTCCTCCATAAACCTTTGTAACCAAATCATCTCTTTACTAGCCTCTGTAGTAGCAACATACTCTGCCTCTGTTGTTGAAAGTGCAACAACCTTTTGCAATTTTGAAATCCAACTTACTGATGTTCCACCTATAGTAAAAATATGCCCTGTGGTACTCCTCCTGCTGTCTTTAACACCTGCCATATTTGAATCAACATATCCCTGTAGAAAAGTGTTTGAACCTCCAAAACATAATGCATGAGTAGTAGTACCTCTCAAATACCTGAGAATCCACTTTACTGCCTCCCAATGTTCTTTACCTGGATTGTTTATATACCTGCTCACAACTCCCACTGCATGTGCAATATCTGGTCTTGTGCAAACCATTGCATACATCAAGCTGCCAACTGTTGATGAATAAGGGACCCTGGACATGCATTCTATCTCCTCCTGTGTCTTGGGACACATTTCCTTAGTTAATTTAAAATGGCTGGCCAAAGGTGTACTAACTGGTCTTGCATTCTACATTCTAAACCTATCCAACACCTTCTCTGTGTACTCACCTTGAGACAATGTCAATTTGCGATTTTTTCTGTCTCTTGATATTCTCATGCCAAGGATTTTCTTTGTAGCACCCAAATCCTTCATCCAAATGAATTGGATAATTTCTTCTTGAGCACATTTATATCCTGCATATTAGACCCTGCAAAAGCATGCCATCTACATACAATAGCAAGATAATAAAGCTTCCATTTTCTAGCTTTTTAAAATAAACACAGTGATCAGAATGACATCTACTATAACCTTGTTCTGTCATAAACTTGTCAAACTTCAAATACCACTGCCTTGGAGCTTGCTTTAGGCCATACAAGCTCTTTTTCAACCTGCATACCAAATTCTCATTCCCTTTGACCTCATACCCCTATGGCTGCTGCATATAAATATTTTCCTCCAAATCCCCATGGAGAAAAACTGTTTTTACATCTAACTGTTCGAGATGCAAATCTTCTACTACGACAAGACTTAAAATAGTCCTAATTGAAGTCATTTTAATAGCAGGAGAAAATATTTCATCAAAATCTATACCTTTCTTTTGTGCAAACCCCTTTACAACAATTCTAGCCTTGTACCGCTTTTCTCCTCCATCTTCTTCCAACTTGTAAACCCATTTATTCTACAATGATCTTTTTCCCGCAGGCAACTAAATCAAGTCCCAAGTCTGGTTATTTGCCAAGGAATCCATTTCCTTTTTCATGCCTTGCTCCCACTTCTTTTTGGTGTCTACCTGCATTGCCTCTTCATAACATTCTGGTTCACCAGAATCAGTCAACAATAAATAATACAATGAAGGAGAGTATCGTTCAGGGGGTATACTTAACCTGGTAGATCTTCTAACAACACTTGCAGGTGTTTGAGGTACCTGCTACTCCTGTTGTTGTACATTTTGATTTTTTGGTTCCTTTGGAATTTCTTTTTTAGTGATCTCATCAAGCATTGTGTATTCTTGTTTTTCTTTTTCCTGTTTCTTTCCCTGCAACTGATCTTTGTACATGACCTTCTCATTGAATATGACATCTCTACTCCTAATGATTTTGTTATTTTCATAATTCCATAAGAGATAACCAAAATCATTAACACCATATCCAATAAAGGTACACTTCTTGGATTTTGCCTCAATCTTTGTTCTATTTTCTTTATCAATATGGACAAATGCTTCACAACTGAAAGTTTTCAAAAAAGAATAGTTTACCTTTTTTCCTGTCCATTCATCCTATGGAATTCTACCATCCAAAGAGCTTGAAGGTCCTCTGTTTATTAAGTAAACAACAATATCTACAACATCTACCCATAACTGTAAGGGAAAACCAACATGCAATCTCATACTCCTTGCATGCTCCATGATTGTCCTGTTCATCCTTTCTGACACACCATTTTCTTGTGATGTTCTTGGAACTATCTTCTCTCTACAAATCCCATGGTATGAACAGTAATTATCAAACTCCTTGCTGCAATATTCACCTCCATTATCTGATCTGGGACACTTCAACTTTTTTCCTGTCTCATTCTCAACCAAATCTTTCCATTTCTTAAAAGTATCAAAAAACATTAGATTTTTGTCGAATGCAATAAACCCAAGTTTTTCTAGTTGCATCATCAATAAAAGTAACATAATAATTAGAACCACCAAGAGATGATACCTGAGCTGGTCCCCATACATCTGTATGCACAAGCTCTAACCTTTCATTCTTCTTTTCTTTCCCGACTCTGAAAAATCTAACTCTCTTTTGTTTTCCATAAACACAATGCTCACAGAAGTCCAAATCAATTTGTTTAAGATCTGGCAACAAATTACTTTTGTGAAGTATTTGCATACCCTTCTCACTCACGTGTCCAAGCCTATGATTCCATAGTGTTGTATCCACTCCTATAGAAGCTAAAGAGATAGAAGAGTCAGTATTACCAGTACATAAATACAATGTACCTACCTTCTCTCCTTTCGCTATCACCAATGATCCTTTGATGACCTTCCACNTTCAACAACCATTGGTTTCCATTTCGTCGCTTTATTTTTACCTTTCTCATTCCAACAATTTTGCATGGTGCATCATCACCCAAATGAACCTATCCAAAATCACCTTGAACATAATCTAGAAAATGTTTCTTATGGGGTGTGGAATGAAATGAAGCTCCTGAATCTACTAACCAAGACTCAGAAATATTATCTACAGAAAGAATCAAAGCATCTTGTAACACATCACCTGTTACATTTGCTTCCTGATTTCTCTCCTATCGTCCATCTCTTTGTTTCTTTGGAGCTTTGCAGTCTTTCTTCAGATGTCCTTTCTTCCCACAATTCCAACACTCTATCTTTCCAAGTCTGGATTTGGATCTGTCCTTCCTAGAATTCCCATGGCTCCCTGAGCCCTTTCCTCTATCCTTTTGTCTTCCCCTCTTCTCCATGTTCAACGCATTACCTGATGTCTCACCTATGATTTTCCATCGCATTTCCTCACTAAGGATAACACTAACAACATCATCAAATTTTAAAGTATTTGAACTAGAGACAGAGTTACTTACAATCGTGACCAAGCTGTTCCAGCTTTTTGGCAATGAGCACAAGATTAGAAGAGCCCTGACCTCATCATTAAAGTCCACTTTTATAGAACTTAGTTGATTAGTAACCGTATTAAATTCATTTAAATGATTTGCAATAGACCCACCTTCTGACATTTTCATATTAAATAATCTCTTCATTAGAAATACCTTATTGGATGTCGAGGGTTTTTCATACAATTTGGCCAATGCATCCATCAAACCCTTTGTTGTCTTTTCTTTGGAAATATTGAAAGCCACCGACACTGCCAGGCTCAGCCGTATTGTTCCTAGAACCTTTCTGTCAAGAATCTCCCATTCTTCATCCTTCATGGCCATTAGCTTCTTTGCTACTCCGCCCAATGGTAGGAATAGATCATTTTGATATAAATAATCTTCCATCTGCATCTTCCATAACTGGTAGTTTTGGCCATTAAATTTCTCAACCCTAAACTTTCCATCTTCCGACATTGCTCCCACTCGAACTAGGAACCCTCTTTTCCTGTGAGTTACCTTTCGCTCTGATATCAATTGTTAGAAAAACAGGACCGTGGAGCAATAAAATAAAACAAATGCAGAAAAAAAACACAGAAGATACACAATACAATAGAGACATAGATTTACGTGGTTCACCCAGTGTGGGCTACGTCCACCAGAGAAATTGCCAGGTCCTTTCTTTATTATTATCCAGCATATGAAGGGATACAACCTACAACAAACCCGTTGTAACTTCCTCTTCTTTCTCTCATAGACTCCTATCTCAGAATACAATATTCACCATCAACCATAGCTGCAATACATTTCTCTCATAAAAGAGGGTTGCCTTCTAGGGAAAAAACCCTAACATAATTTCTACTGTTAGATCTGTGACCTTATAATGAACGGTCCAGATTTACAATGAAATTACAATATACTTTTACAAGGAAATTTTTCCTTTGGGGGCTTCGCCCCTGAACCCCCACTGGGGGCCCACTTGCCCCCAGACCCCCCATTCGAGGGGATAGCCCCCCCAGACCCCGCAGAGGGGTTACCCCCTCTCTGCACTCCCCCGTGTGGAAGAGTGTACATACTTCTGGGGTGTAAATACTTCATGGGGTATAAACACGGCTGAAAGTAAAAGATCTCTGAATCAGGAAGATAATCAAGCTCCACAACCAACAACAAGAAGAAGAACAAGTAGGGAATTTCAATTGAATGCTAACATTGGGGATTTCAACATGGGAGACATCATACTAGATCTAGGATCCGAAGTGGATGTATTACCAAAGAAGACATGGCAATGTATGGGAGAGCCAACACTGGGATACTCAAATGTCCAATTGAAACTAGAAAACCAACATAGAGTCCTACCAATAGGTAGACTGAAAGGAGTGACAATAGATCTTGATGGAATGCGCACTAAAGCAGACTTTGAAGTCATTGAAATAGTGGATGGCACAACACCTTACTTGACATTTCTTGGTCTGGATTGGGCGTTTGAAAACCAGGCCATAATCAATTTGAAAACCAGGAAAATGACATTTGAATCCGAAGAATACAGGGCCATAGCACCATTAGATCCATCATAAGGAGAGAGGTTCGTAGAACCCACTTGCCTGGGCTTAGAGGATATCGACCAGTTGTACAGAACAACTGCACGTGATGAGGATTACGTAAACCCAACTGCAGATGGGGTACTCAGTTGGTGGAGCATTACTTCATGTGCAACAGACCCAAACACCAGGTTAGAAAACTGGTAGCATAGACTACATGAAGTATCCACGCGAAGATGTGCAAGAATAGACTGCATAGTAAGATGGGTAGGCATAGAAATCAGAGAACCACCAAGTTTCCATGGACTAAATGATTTGGAAACATTCTTGACACAATATGAAGATGAAGTATTAGAAAACCAACGATTGTTATCACTTGAATTAGCACTCATGTCACATACCCACTACGCACATCAAGATTTTTCATTAATTTCTCAATAATCAGAACCCCCTAAGTCCTATGGGGTTTAGCGAGGGGTAAGTTTCTCTCTTGGGGTCTTGTCCACGTGACCCTATACGGTGTCCACACGCTTAAGCTAGCCAAGGGCTTAACGACTTTTTGCGGTTCGGGGAATCACGATACGCGACTTCTACATTTCCCATTCAAATCCCCGAAACTTTCGAGGTCTCCAAAGTTCCCTCCAAAGGGAGATCGGCATCCATAAGCCTCCCTCGATCTAATGGAATGGATCCTTTTGGGGTTTTGGTACTCGGGTGTTCAGAGTGCAACAACTCCAAGACTCTTCGTCATTCAAATCCCCGAATTCTGACATGGGAAGCGATGCAGTCACACTTCCAAGCATGTCCGCTCACAGGGTCGTTCAATCAGTTCATGGGCCGAAGCAGCTCAGGGGGTTCCCTGTCACGACCCTTGCATACAACCGCTACTCTTTCCACAACGAGAAGTGCATGTACTTTCGGGTTTCAGAGTTTTGTGATTCTTGATGTCAAGAGTTCCCTGTTCTCTTGAATCCTCGATCTCCGATGAGCCAATTCACCGATATGGTCTCTTATGTATTAGCCCTCCTGGCTAAACCCCCAGCCCCACGTGACCACTATCTCGCAAGACCACAGCCTTATCCCCTGTCAGGTTTTTGGACTTTCCAAGGCTGAGATGTATTCGTCCTCAGGATTCGCGATCTGCCGAATCCTGATATGTCGATATAATGACAACTGGCCCTATAATGGATGCCTTTCACTTTGTCGGGATTCTAGACTTCGAAATTCCGAAGTGTATGGGCTTCTTGTCCATGGGATTCTTGATTTCCTGATGGATGAATTTCCTTTTGGGACTTTTCCCACATGCTCCGATTGCCACCACACGTCCTCCTAACATGGATGGTCCTGATCGCTTCTCGTGATTTCAGAGTTTCCATTGCCGAAATACTCTGGCAACTTGTCCCTTCGATCCACGAAATGTCGACGGGCTGCCGATCTTGCCTGCGTGTCCTCCTATGATGGACGGATCAAATTGGTTTCGATATTTTCACTATGAAAATCCCTGATCTCATGTCATCGTGACTCCTGATTTCATGAATGCTGATATCCCGATGACCACGCCTATTGTCGAAACTTTCAACCTCCTATTCACTAGGGCTTAACCCTCATGCATCTTTTAACAGATCCAACGACTGTCGGGTTTTTCTAGCTAAGATCTAACGGCTCAGATTTGTCCCACCTTGTGCACTCTTCCACTACTTCATGGGTGTGGAAAAATCAACGTTCCAGATGTTCTCATGGATTGTGGGGGTCTACGATCCCGATTTCCTCGCTATTCACGAAGATAGAGGAAAAGGGGCAAGGTATGTAATGCCCTTGTTTCTTTCATCAATCTAATGGACGTGAATGACCATGGGTCTTTAGACGGGGTCTCGTCCGTCGATCGATACTTATCCCTATGTTGCTACTTCAGGATTTTAAGAGGGTCATTCCTCCTCGTACAGGGTTGTTAAGACTTGCTCATTCAAGTCTTTTTTCCAGGTTCTTGGTAAACCTTTCCAAGGAGGGAATCTCTGTGAAGAGATCTATTCTGGGGCATCCTGGGAGACAGACAAGGGGAAACAAATTCCCGAGGATGGACTAGAAGTCTGACTTGGTTCAACTCATGCATAATTAAATTCATTTATCAACATAAGCCATGCGTGGTCTTTCTGTTATAGCATATATCTATTATTTCTTATCAAAACACTGCACATACATTCTTATACTGTAATCATTCAAAATTTCACAGTTCTATGAGCATATATGTCAGTATATGAATTTCAAGATGCAATATGTAAAAAACTTATCAGGAATAACACGAGAAGTGAGTGCAACTGCTGAGACGGGTGCTCGTTTCCACCCAACCGTAGGCGTAGCGACTCCCAGTGGATTTACCACTAGCCACCCCCGAGCTGAGACCACAATGCTATGAGACTACGTCTCTCTGTCTGCCAGTGACCAGGAGCGAAGGTTTCAATCCTTCCTCTCTTCTATCACTCACTCTGCGTAATGCCAGAGTTTCCCTCGCGTCTACCCCCTCCCCCAATCGCTTCTACCTTACGCCTTATCCTCTTGCGAGGTTGCGTGTGGCGCGATTACCCTCGTGTCTGGTCAGGCCTGACGGCTCTATGGATGGGTGGTTCACCATCCCATCCCTCATTAAGCCATCCGCCTACCAGCCTGCGAGACATTAAATTCGGGGCCAGCGAGCCGCTTTTGGTTCTCTGGGCCAGTGGAGTCCAAATACGGTGTTAATTCTCGGTGGAAGTTAACACCACCTTTCCAGGTGCCTTCCATCGCCATCGTGGTCTATTTTTCCACACATCCCCTCTCAACAGTCCTGCAATAAAATTTATAAGGTTATTCACATTCATTGACCTTTTCCTCAAGGTCCATTTACATCACATATTCATATTTATTAGTTTTCCATAGTTCTTGGCCAGTCCCATTATTTTTACAAACTGGGGGAAACAGGGTGTTACAATTCCCTCCCCCTTAAAAGGAACATCATCCTCGATGTTCTTATGTACTAACATGAATTGCAAGTACAGAAGTAAACAAAATCGGATATGCCTGTCTCATGGCATCCTCCATTTCCCATGTAGCCTCATCTGGGCCAAAATGTCTCCACTGCACCTTGACTTGTGAAATGGTTCTGTTCCGGAGCGGGGTTTCCTTTCTGTCCAGTATGCATTGGATTTTTGGTATAAATTCTCCCTCCGGTTCCACCTTGATCACAGACCAATCAATTATATGATTGGCATCATGTACATATTTCTTCAATAATGAAACATGAAAAACATTATGTGCTTTTACGGTGGGAGGAAGTGATAGCCGATAGGCTACAGGTCCCACTCTTTCTAGAACCTCAAAGGGTCCACAATACCGAGGTGCCAACTTGGCACAAGATCCCATTCTCAGGGAACTCCTTCTGGGCTTAATTTTGAGATATACATGGTCTCCCATTTTGAACTCTCTTGGAGTTCTCTTTTGATCAGCATAACTTTTTTGTTGGTTCTGAGCGACCTTCAGATTTTGTTTTATCTGAGTCATTTGTTGTTCCATTTCTTTCAACATGTTGGGTCCAAAAGAAATACTATTTACAGGATTACTCCAGCTAACTAGAGTATTACACTGTCTACCATAGAAGACCTCGAAGGGGCTCATTTTTAAGGATGCTTGGTAGCCGTTGTTGTAGGCAAATTCTACCAATGGTAGGTAGTCTTCCCATTTCTTGGGTTGATGCATTACATGCATCCTTAACATACCCTCTAATATCTGATTCACACTTTCTGTTTGTCCGTCGATTTGAGGGTGGTAGGCAGTACTGAACAACAATTTGGTCTCCAATCTCGCCATCAATGATTTCCAAAAATTGGAAGTAAATTTTGTGTCTCTGTCAGACACTATCTCTTTTGGCATACCGTGTAGTCTAAATACCTCTTTCATGAATATCTGGGCAATATCTATCGCCTTGCAGGTTGATTTGACGGGGATGAAATGAGCAGACTTGCTCAGTTTATCCACCACCACCATAATGACATCATTTTGTTTGGTTGAAGTTGGTAATCCAATGATAAAATCCATGGAGATGGTTTCCCATTTCCATTCTGGGATGGGTAAAGGGTGTAATAGTCCTGCTGGGTGTCGATGTTTTGTTTTAACCTGTTGGCATTCTATGCATTGGGCCAAATATTTGGCTAAGTCCTTCTTCAATCCAGGCCAATAAAATTGTTTTCGGGTGGCTGTGATCATTTTCTGGTATCTTGGGTGACCAGTGTATGGTCTTTTATGTAGTTCATCCATGATGAACCTCTTCAAGTCGTCACGATTTGGGATGTACATTCTATCTATGTAGGTGAGAAAACCTCCCTCAGTCATCTGGTAGCCTTCATATTTTCCTCCAACGGGTTCTTGCTGTAGGTATAGGGTCACAGCCTGAATGAAGGAATCTGTTTCTTGTGCATTTCTGACTCTGTTCTTGACATCTGTCTTGCAGGTACTCACCACTGCCAGGTGAATTGTTTTCATGCTTCTTCTAAGGGCATCAACCACCCTATTTTCCTTCCCTTTGATGTGTTTTATTTCAAAATCAAATTCGCTAAGGAGGGCCATCCATCTAGCTTGTCTAGCATTGAGCTTTGGTTGGTCGAACAAATACCATAATCCACAGTGATCTATCATAAGTACAAATTTTCTTCCCAAGAGGTAATGCCTCCACATTTTTAAGGCATACACTATGGCAACCAGTTCTAGATCATGAGTCACATAGTTGACCTCATGTTCCTTCAATTTTCGAGATTCATAGTAGATCACCTTTCCTTCCTGCATAAGGACTCCTCCGAGCCCTTCCTTACAGGCATCTGTGCACACAAGGAAGTCAGCTTCTGGGTCAGCGATTTTCAACATGGGTGCATGGATTAGTAGATGTTTCAAGGTTTGAAATCTTTCTTCACATTGCTGTGTCCACAAGAATTTTGTCCCCTTCTTCTGGAGGGCAGTGATTGGACAACCAATATTGGAGAATCATTTTATAAATCTCCTATAGTATCCCGCTAATCCCATAAAAAATCTGATGTCTGAGACGTCCTTTGGGGTAGGCTATTCCATGATAGACCTGATCTTGTCAGGATCTACTGCTACCCCTTCCTCGGACAAAACATGTCCCAAGTAATGTATTTTCTTATGAAAGAAGTCACATTTGTCGAATTTAGCATAGAGTTGATGCTCTCTTATCACTTGCAGCACAAGTCGAAGATGCTCTTCATGTTCTTCTCTATTATTAGAGTAGATTAATATGTCATCAATAAAAACTAGTACAAATTTATCTAAAAATTTACTGAGTACATTGTTCATTAAGCACATGAAAGTGGCAGGGGCATTAGTTAACCCAAATGGCACTACCACAAACTCATAGTGACCATACCATGTCCGAAAAGTGGTTTTATGGATGTCTTCACCCTTAATACTCCAGCAACTTGTCCCTTCGATCCCCGAAATGCCGACGGGCTGCCGATCTTGCCCACATGTCCTCCTATGATGGACGACTCAGATTGGTTTCGGGATTTTCACTATGAAAATCCCCAACCTCATGTCATTGTGACTCCCAATTTCACGAATGTCGATATCCCGATGGCCGTGCCTCTCGTTGGAACTTTCAACCTCCTATTCACAAGGGATTAACCCTCATGCATCTCTTAATAGATCCAACGGCTGTCGGGTTTTTCTAGCTAAGATTTAATGACTCAGATCTGTCCCACCTTGTGCACTCTTCCACTACTTCATGGGCATGGAAAAATCAATGGTCCAGATGTTCTCATGGATTGTGGGGGTCTACGATCCTGATTTCCTCACTATTCACGAAGATAGAGGAAAAGGGGCAAGGTATGTAACGCCCTTGTTTCTTTCATCAATCTAACGATCGTGAATGACCATGGGTCTTTCGACGAGGTCTCATCCATCGATTGATACTTATCCCTATGCTGCTACTTCAAGATTTTAAGAGGGTCATTCCTCCTCGTACAGGGTTGTTAAGACTTGCTCATTCAACTCCTTTTTCCAGGTTCTTGGTAAACCTTTCCAAGGAGGGACTCTCTGTGAAGAGATCTATTCGAAGCATCCCAGGAGACAGACAAGGGGAAACAAATTCCAAAGGACGGTCTGGAAGTCTGACTTGGTTCAACTCATGCATAATTAAATTCATTTATCAACATAAGCCATGCGTGGTCTTTCTGTTATAGCATATATCTATTATTTCTTATCAAAACACTGCACAAACATTCTTATACTGTAATCGTTCACAATTTCACAGTTCTATGAGCATATATGTCAGTATATGAATTTCAAGATGCAATATGTAAAACACTTATCAGGAATAACACCAGAAGTGAGTGCAACTGCTGAGAGGGGTGCTCGTTTCCACCCAACCATAGGCGTAGTGACTCCCAGCGTATTTACCACTAGCCACCCCCCGAGATGAGACCACGATGTTGTGAGACTGCGTCTCTATGTCTGCCAGTGACCAGGAGCGAAGGTTGCAATCCTTCCTCTCTGCTATCACTCACTCTGCGTAATGCCAGAGTGCCCCTCGCGTCTGCCCCCTCCCCTAATCGCTTCTACCTTACGCCTTATCCTCTTGTGAGGTTGCGTGTGGCGTGATTACCCTCGCGTCTGGTCAGGACCGATGGCTCTACGGATGGGCGGTTCACCATCTCATCCCTCATTAAGCCATCTGCCTACCAGCCTGCAAGACATTAAATTCGGGGCCAGCGAGCCGCTTTTCTTTCTCCGAGCCAGTGGAGTCCAAATACGGTGTTAATTATCGGTGGAAGTTAACGCCACCTTTCCAGGTGCCTTCCACCACCATCGTGGTCTCTTTTTCTGCACATCCCCTCTCAGCAGTCCTGCAATAAAATTTATAATGTTATTCACATTCATTGACCTTTTCCTCAAGGTCCATTTACATCACATATTCATATTTATGAGTTTTCCATAKTTCTTGGCCAGTCCTATTATTTTTACAAACTGGGGGAAACAGGGTGTTACAACTCAAGGCCACACCCGCAAGATGGTGGGGTGTGCATAAAGAGACCATCACAGACTGGTATCAATGTAAGCGACTACTGTGCATAAGGTTCGGTGTAGAACAAGAATACAATAAACATCAAAAATATGAAGGACAAGAGGCACCAGTGGAACACTTGGCGAAGTGAAAAACATTGTGGAAAATGAGACCACTGGAGGAATGGCCTCATCACTTCATACATACTTTAGAGGGCATACCAGGGAACTGGAATATAGACTAGGAATTGCGCAAAGGAACTAAAACATGGAGGACATTGCAACAGAACTTCACAATCACTTTCTCATTCGAGCATGAGAACCCCAACATAGACGTAGCCCTCAAACGAATCATAGAAGAACCAAAGAACCAAAAATAGAATTTATCACAGAAGAGAAACAACAGAATAAACAGACAGTCAAAGAACTATTGTCATGTTACCATGTATAGGAGGAAGCACCAGATGAAGATGATCCACGTGATATTCAGATTGAAGAATTAGAAGGTTAAAAAGATGTGGAGGGACCACCCATAGAATCAGAAGTCATTTCCACGCTAATCAAGGTAAAGAAAGTCAACATCGGGACAATTGAGCAACCCAAAATGGCCAGCATTGGAGATTACTAGGATGAGCAAACAGTAGAAAGAATCACATAATTGTTGCCCGAATATAGTGACCTTTTTCCCACAACATTTATAGATATGAAGGGTATAACCGAAGAATTAGGAGAAATGAAGATACCACTCAGATCCGATGTGAGACCTATTAAACAATGACCCTACAGACTAAACCCCATATATAAACATAAAGTTAAAGATGGGATTGATAGGATGCTTGAAGCCGACATCATCGAACCAATTGAGGAATCATAATGGATAAGCCCGATGGTCATTCAAGACAAGAAACAAGGAAGAGGGATTAGGATATGTGTCAACTTGAGGAAATTAAATGATGCATGCCTACACGACCCATTCCCTACACTGTTCATGGATGAAGTGTTAGAGAATGTGGGGGGACATGAAGCTAACTCATTCACTAATGGATTCTGAGGCTACCATTATATTAAGATAGCACAGGAGGATAGACATAAGACCACGTTTGCGATGGAATGGGGATCTTATCATTACATGGTCATGCCATTTGGATTGAAGAATGCACCTGCAATATTCTCCAGAGTGGTCATCGCAGCATTTAAGGAATTCATCCATCAATTTCTCAAAGTATACCTAGATGAATGGACAATTTATAGTCTATTGAAAAACCATGTGGAAGTTTTATGACTGATGTTAGAGATATGTAGACAATGCCAGATATCACTGAACATCAAGAAATGCATATTTGCAACATCGTTTGGGATACTATTGGGCCATATAGTATGCAAACAAGGCTTGCTAGTGGATCCGGCCAAGATCGCAGTCATTGTTAACTTACCAGCACCAAAAATAGTCCGTTAGCTAAGAGCAACGTTAGGGCACATAGGATACTTCAAGAAATTCATCAAAGGGTATGCACAAATCACAACACCAATGGAAAAACTGTTAAGGAAGGATACAAAGTATCAATGGAACGACGAGTGTCAACATGGTCTAGATACCCTAAAGGAAAAGATAGTTACTGCCCCGATATTAGTATTTCCAGACTAGGAAAAGACATTCCATGTGCATGCATATGCATCAACGATAGCACTTGGAGCTATCTTAGCGCAACCAAGAGCAGGATACTTAGATCACCCGATAGTGTTCGCAAGAAGAAAGTTATCAGACTCAGAACAAAATTATAACACGACAGAAAGAGAAGGCCTAGCCATGGTCTATGCACTGCAAAAGTTCATACAATGCCTATTGGGAAAACACTTTAAGATGTTTACAGATCACTCAGCCTTGAAATACCTAGTCAGCAAGCCAATGTTGGGGGGGAGAATCTGTCGATGGTTACTGCTATTTCAAGAATTTAATTTTGAAGTAATAGTTAAATCACGAAAATTGAATGCAGGACCTGACCACCTGTCCAAGGTCACAAATGGAGAATAACCTACAAATTTAGAAGACAAATTTCCGGATGCAGAGTTATTCTCAGTACATATTTTTGATGACTACTTCACAGAGATCATCCAGTACTTGAGCACAGGTACTACGTCGCAAGAACATACCACCACACAGAAGAAGAACCTAGTAGTTCGCGCAACCGACTATCAACTGATCGCAGGACACCTATACAAGATGGGCGTAGACAACATCTTGCGAAGGTATGTGTTAGAGAACGAACAACCAAGAATTTTAGCAGAATCTCATGAAGGAATGGCAGGAGGGAATTATGCAGGAAAAGCTATCACACAGAAGGTATTACACATAGGACTATGGTGGCCAACGATTGAAAATGACTCGAAAGAGTACTGTCAGAGATGCAATGTCTATCAAAGGGTAGGAAAACCCAACAGAAGGGACGAGATGCCACTACGACCATAAGTAACATTACATGTATTTGAAAAATGGGCAATATACTTTGTGGGACCAATTAACCCACCAACCAAAAGAACAGGGGCAATATACATTATCACCGTGATGAAATACCTAACAATATGGGAAGAAGTTGCACTAGTAAAATATTGTAGCATAGAGACAACTATACACTTCTTGTTTGAACAAGTAATCACTAGATTTGGGTGACCAAGAGTTTTGATGAGTGACCAAGGAACACACTTCATAAACAACACCATCCGTGCGATGATTGAAGAGTTTGAAGTTCATCACTAAAAGAGCACACCGTATCATCCACAGGTGAATGGCACAGTAGAAGCCTTCAACAAAATTCTGGAGAATGCTTTGACAAAGATCTGTAATGTCAATAGAGATGACTGGGACCTCAAAGTACCAACAATATTATGGGCGTATAGGACTACATGCAAACATTTGATAGGGCACACACCATTCAAGCTAGTCTATGGCCAAGAAGCATTAGTGCCATTAAAATTTTTAGTACCCAACTTACATGTAGCAGCTATCACACAAATGACAAAATGAGGCACAGTACACAAGAGACTGAATTAGTTATTTTCAATGGAGGAAGACCGAATCTTGGCAGGATTCCATCAACAAGTGTAGAAAGAAAGAGACAAATATTGGCACAATCGACACATCAAGAAGAAACATTCAAGGAAGGAGATCTAGTATTGCTTTGTGACAACAAGTCGTTTCATCACCCGAGGAAGATTAGAATGCATTGGCTAGAACCATATGAGGTAAAATCTATCACAGACGGAGGAGCTATATATTTACGATATTTAGCAGGAGAAGACCTAAGAGGAATGATCAATGGGAGCTGATTGAAGCTGTATAAGGACAGTCGACCACCCACTGCGTAGTAAAAAAAAAAATAAAAAAAAATGAACTCCCAGTAGCAGAAAAGATCAACCAGATTGCGCAGGTAATTGATTAGTATTAGAAGGATATCAAGAATCTTTGTGAACAACTCACACCAACCACTCCATTGGCAGTAAAGGAGAAAAGGAAGCATGAAGCAATAATGCAACTGAAGGAGATATAGCAGCAGGTTAGCACAACAACTGAATTGTTCAATAAAGCAATGCAACTTTGGACAAGGTTGGAGGAGGATCCACAGGTCCAACATTGGGACAAGGAAGAGTAAAGGATCAATGGAGTGATCCAAGAACTCAAATAGAGGCAGAAGACTATACCAATCCTAGAACAAGTCCAAGGGACGTAGGAGATGAAGAAGATGCAGGAAGAACTTATCACTGTGCAAACACAGAAATAAGAGTGTCATGCTCAAATAGAGCCATTACAAGAACGGGTAACAGAAGTACTTGCACAGACAGAAGGAGCTAAAACACAAATGCCATAGACCGAGGTAGAATGTGTAGGACTACTGAGTGACGAAGTGGCAGTTCAGGTAGTGAACACCATCAAGGAGAATACCACGCAGGCACTGATAAAAGCAACAGAGCTCAAGGAAAAGTTCTAGATGATCACCAAGGAGATCAAAGAAGATCAGAAGGATTAGGTGACTCGGGATGAGTCACATGTCAGTGTTGGGGGCCTATTGGCACCAGGATGAAGTGGAAAGAAGGATGATCATGGGAAAGAAAGTGTGCAGAAACTGAAGTAACAGTTGGAGGAAGAACAACACGTGTGCATGCAAGAAAGCGTGCACAAGGAAAGTGACAGCTGGAGGAAGAACAACACGTGCGCATGGGAGGAAGACCTAATGTCAGCAGGGTTATGTTTTTGGTAATACATTATAAATGGCTGAAGATCCTGATATATATAAATATAGATACGCGGGTATCATATAGAGGTTGGTTCACTTTTTGTATTAGTTCAACTTTTGTAATATTCCATCATAGTATTTACGAGTTGATGCATTATGTAATACTATTATGAACCATTTTTGTAAGATGTTGAGATAAGAGCAGAGGAGAGAAGGAATATCTGAGGATTAGATCATAGGCTATGGAGGCTAGTGTGATATAGTTCGCCTCATACAGATTCTACCAGTCTAAGGAGAATTGCAAGCGCACGACGCTGGAGATGTCGAACTACCATAATAAGAAAGCCAATAGCCAAATCTTTGTGGACGTAGCCCAGGAGGGGGTGAACCACGATAATATCTAGGTAATATGATGAATGCATGTATATATTTGTTTTCTTTCAGCAGTTACTTGTTATGCTTAATGAATGAGTTAATAAATTGTTATGGAATACGATTGTGTTGTTCAGGAAATAAACTGTGAAAGATAAATGCGCATCCATGAGTAATAGTAGATTGCAATCACAATTTGTAGTATATGGATATGAATAATAAACCCCTATCTCATACTCAATTCCAGGCTGTAAACACCCGAGTCTTACATCCACCCATTTAAAGCTATCTAGGGTGAGATTGCGCAGTGCACTCTGTGTACTGTGTTGCCTTTTGGTTTACTAGGAGGGCCGATAGTTTTAGAGGATTTGTTGGAAACCCGAAAGACATGAACCCTGGGTCAATAACTCAGAAGCTAAGGGAAGAAGAATAGATAACCAACACACCTTGAAGGTGAAACTTCCTCCAATTCTCAGACTTCTTAGCCCCATCCATTTCAGCATGACCTATGCCTTCTGTGAATGGATATAAACAAATTTGATGGCTTGGATCCCACCGGCTTGGTAACTAAAATATTTCTCTTTGTACAACATTATGGATGATTTGGACAAACTCTAGTATGGTGTTCTCCATCTACATCAAGAACATTGGAAATGGTGGAAATAGAGAAAACATTCCCACTGAGGATATGTGGCTTGGACACAATTTATTGCAGAGCTTTATGAATTCTTTGACACTGATATCCACCATTTAAGTCCTTTGACAAAGTTGAAACAATATGACACAGTGGAAGACTTTATAGTTTCTTTCGAGCGATTGGATTTCTGCATAGAAGGAATGTCTGATTCTTTTTTTCCGAGAATGCTTTATAAGTGGCCTCAAGGATGAGATTTGTGCCCATGTCCTCATGGATCACCCTCAGAGTTGGGTGGAAGCTGTTATAACCCTATAATTTATAGGATCATCTGGTGACTAGAAAATTTCCACTATTGACGTTTTTTATCTTGCAAATAATATTTCATTAATGCAAATTATTTTCAAAAGAAAAAGAAAAGAAAAGAAAGAAAAAGAAAGAAAAAGAAAGAAAAGAAAGAAAGAAAAAGAATAAAGAGGGTGTTATCACTCCAAGAAACTCCTTAGGGTTGTAGGCTAAGAATGCTTGGTAACTTAGAAATAATGGTTTTATGTGTTTTGGACAATGGGGTCTTGAATGATTTATGTAAGAAACAACTTATCACACATCTAAAGATACAGTGCTCTCAGGAAACAATAATCAGATCCAATAATTGAAAAGAGGATGGAGAATACTATTCTTGATATGCCAATACAAAGGAATGTAGGGCTTAATACAAGATAGAGGGAAATTCTTTAATTTCAAGCCTATGAGTTCAATAAAGAGATAACAGTCTTTATGAACTAAAATAAAATGAAATCAAATTACAGAAAATGAAAGATGGACAATTCTGATATTGCAAACGAAAGAAAACTGAACTTTATTTCTGCAAAAAGAGTCTATACAGTGGTATCAAATATCTCTCAGTTTGAACCCTTATCTCATATTAAAAGTAGGCATTTATAGCCTCTTACAATCAGTTTTACAGATCCTAAAAACATGGATCTGTATTTAATAAAAGTAATTCAAATCTAACTAAACTACTTTGAAGATAAAGACTAAACAACTAAACTTAGCAACTCGAATTGTCTTTTATCTCAAAAACTTGCCATCTGCACCCTTTAGCTCCTGAAATCGTCGATGTGATGCAATGTGGAAAAACACCTGTCTTGACAGTTTGATTTCTTCAATGTTCATGATCGATATTTGAGGAAGCTTGTTTTACATGTGGTTTACAAAAATTTCCTCAAAGCTCTGATGTCGAATCCTTTGCAAGCAATTTTCATTTCTTTGATATGCTGGAACTCCTTCATAACCTGTGAGAAATGACCTGTTCTTGTCCTTGGCTTCAAAAATACTTTTCCAGCTTTCAACAGCTAACTCGTTTAATATTTCGCTGGTTAGCTGTTGAAAGTCACCACTTTCAACAGCTAACGGGTCATAAAATATCACTTTGCGCTGGTGAAATCCCTGATTGCACCCAAAACGAGTTTTCACCTTCAAAATTTTGATTTCATCAAAACTCAGTGTGTCTCCGATTTCTCACCTTGCATATTAACAATGACTTGAGAAAGTACCTTCAGATCTGGATGGGATTTTTGCCTTTGTTTTTGTTTCAATCTTCTTATCTGCCTTTTAAGGCATTTAGCAAGCCACCACAGACTATTGTAATCTTTGGTGAGTTTTTTCTTTCTTTTCTTCTCTTTAACACTTTCCCTAGTCAATCTCTCAAATGCAGCATTGGTTTTTTTGAATTTCTCAGACAACTTCTTATACCTTTCTTTGATTACCCGTTCCAAAACCTCTTGCTGAGCGATTACCTCTTTCAGATGCTTGATTTTCTGAGACTTCTTTGACTTGGAGATTTTTGATGTTTCTCCTTCTTCTGTATGAGTGAAGGTCTCATAGTTTTGTGCACACTCAGTTGACTGCTCATGACTCTTGGTGACACGGCATTGATCTTGTTGCTCTAATTCTGAATCTGTATAGGGTAAGTTTAATGTATTGGTCCTCTTCTCTGTAAGCTGCTCTGTGGGTTTTTCTGCAGTGGTTTCGAAACTTAACCTTTTCTTTGACCTGCGGAGCTTCACTCCATAAATTTTGTCTTCTGGAGGTCCTGGCAGGGTCCTTCTTTTTCTTGAATTGCTTTGAGGAGACGATTGTTTCTTTGAACCCTTCCCCTGTTCATTTGCAGGCTGAGTCTGTGTTTCAAAACCCTCCCAGAATAGAAAATTCTCCCAGCTCCTTCCCTGCTGTTTTAATTCCTCTAGGATGATCAATTTTATGAGGCCGAAGTGGCACAGAGTACTTTTCATGCTCAAGGGTTGAGCCCTGATCTTCTTGCAAACCTTAGTCAAACTCTTATGTAGGAAAAAAAGTAAATTGAGGGGAGTCTTGCCTGTGAAATGGTCCAGGAGTTTGAAGTGATACATCATGAGTTTATCATACCTGCCCTCCGAGGTAATGTAGAGTTGGATGCCCTTGAACAACTCCTGCCATTCTTCTTCTAGATAGGAAACCAACATACCCTTTTTCCATGCCTTGTGCCTGAACTCTTCTTTCAAATAAGCTCTGAAATTCAAATTTTTAGGGGCAGTGGTTTTGAACCAGCTCTGGCCCATTCTTGGTAGGCTTGTTGCTGCAGCAATGGAAGCTTCATCTACTATAATTTCCAAGGACCCAACGCGGGCTTTGTTCCCATCGAAAGTCTTGGCAAAATCTTCTGCTGTAGACTGGTGGCAACCATTTTGCAACCTCTCAACGAATTCAATACATCCTGCATTTGAAAAATGTTTCTGGACTTCGGGATGTGTTTGTAAAAAAGACAGGTTGTCCAGCTCTCTCCTGAGTAGAGAACCACTGCGTCTCCTCGCCATTCTGTAGCTTGAAAATCCCAACAATTCTATATATCAACCCCTACAACTGTTGTCTGAGCCGAGGTTTTGAGCTGTTGAAAGCACTCGGGAGTCGGCTCTGTTTTCTAACATTAAAAACCTTAACAAAACTTCGTGAACCATGTGTGATATGGGAGCAATGGTCCGATTTGATGCTGTCATCCCGATAGTACAGTCTTTGTACTTGAGCCACTGAATTCAAACTTGCCATCCTTGATGCCATGATTGTGGAGCATGAGTTTCTGAGCCAGATCCGAGATGTAATCCGACTGGGACATGGAACTCGAGTTTAAATGATTACCCACTTTCACCAGCGCGTCCTTCTGATCACATGGCGTGAGTCGATCACATCATGATTTGATTTTGAAACGTGGATAAGCGCATGTGATTCCCGCTTTCTCCAACCAACGACCCGTGGAAAACGCCCCTCAGCTGTAGAAACTTACCGCTTTCACCAGCACGCCACCCTGTGAGAATTTATCCTTAGCTGTTGAAAGTCTTCACTTTCACCAGCGCATGATCCTGTGGAGAACCCCCTTTAGCTATTGAAAGTATTCAATTTCCTCAGCACGTGACCTTTTAAGAACTACTCCGTAGCTGCAGAAAGTCTTCACTTTCACCAGCGCACGACCCGCGACACTGCTTCTTTGGATATTTTGGAATTCAACACTTTCACCAGTGCACCGACCTATGAGAGAGGCTCCTTAGCTGCTGAAGGTTGCCACTTTCCCCAGCTAACACTCATATTTTGGACACACATTAGCTGTTGAAAGTGAATTATGAAAATTTTGAAAAGAAGACTTTTATGGGTCATATTATTTTCTAAGACAAAAACCAAAACCTAAGTTTTGCAGCTATAAAAACTCAAAAATGAATTGAGGAAACTACCGATAGCCATGCTATCCACCACAAAACTTGACCAAAAGGACGGTTTCATTTTGGGAGCTAACATTTGGCTCCAACTAGGATGGGCATCTCCCTGTGAGGTGACCAAGAACCTAGCTAGACTCAGTAGCCTTATTACAATTTGAAACAAAAATTTGAAAAATAGCTTGCTAGTACCATTGGGCACAGAGTTATTTGAATGATAGAAATAAAGAAAATAGAACTGAAAAATAAATATGTACAAGAAGAACTTGGCTTCAAAGGAATCCTTATGAGAAATAGATCTTCAGGAAGCGCCCGTTGAAAGGGCCACTTGCTACCACCTCGCCTGAAAGAGTTTGGAGAACAAAGGTATTGTTCCGCTGCACTGCTGTTATGACAAAAGGACCTGTCCAGAGAGCCTCAAATTTTACGTGTTTTCCCTTCTCCTGCCTTGCCGCATCCCACTTTAAGACTAAATCCCCTGTTTTGAAGACATCTGATTTAACTTTCTTGTCGAAAGTTTCTTTGATTCTTTCTTGATGCAATTCTATTTTTTCCAAGAGCTGCTCTCTATCTAGTCAAGTCACTTGGTTCAGAATCAGTTTCTTGTAAGAACTTTGCAACTGACAATGCAAGTTGAACAGGAAATATGGCCTCAGTACCATATACCAACTTGAAAGGAGATGTACCAATTGATTTCTTACATGTAACCCTGTCAGCCCACAAGGCAAACTTCACTTTGGAATCCCAACCTCTAGCATTTTGTTCAAGCAACTTCTTTATGATTGTGACTAAACTCTTGTTGGATGACTCATCTAAGCCATTCCCTTGCGTATAGTAAGTTGTGGAATGTACCAGCTGAATTCCCAGCTCTTCACACAATTTCACCAAGTGTTTATCTTTGAATGCAACAACGTTATCAGTGACTATTCTCTGAGGGCAGCCGAATCTGGAAAATATGTTTTCTTGCAGAAAGTTTATGATGACAGTATGATTGGCGTTCCGGGTGGGAATAGCCTCAATCCATTTTGTAAAGTAATCGGTGGCAACCAGGATCCACCGATGCTGACCACTAGAAGGTAGATGAATTTCACCAATGAAGTCCAGGCCCCACTGCTGGAAAGGCCCTGTGACCACTATAGGTTTTAGGGGAAGAGACTTTAGTTGTTGTTTACCTTCAAATATTTGACATTTGTCACATGTTTTCACAAACTCGTACACATCTGAAAATAAGGATGGCCAGTAGTAACCAGATCTTAAGATTTTGTGTGCAATGGTTTTCCAATAGTGATTTCCCCTGCATTCACTATTATGAAATTCAATCATGACTTTGGATGCCTCTTCTTGATTTACACACCTCAACAATAAACCAATGGGATTCTTCCAGAACAACAAGTTATCATTGATGCAGAAATTTATAGCTTTGAGCTTCAAAGCCCTTCTTTGAGTCTTTGTCAAATCTGATGGGACTGATAAAGTTTGCAGAAAATGAATAATATCACTGTACCATTTGCAATCAGCCAAATGAGCTGAAACCTACATTTCCTCACCTTCTTTGTTCTCTGAAGAGAGAACATTTTCTGCATCAATACTCATCAGATTTATTTCAAGCAACCTGCAATTTTCCTCTGCCAGAAGTTTGGCGAGGCCTTGACCCTTCACAAGTTTTGCTGGTTTGATTTCAACATCGAATTCAATCAATCTTGCTATCCACTTACTTCTTTTGCCATCAAGGTCAGGTTGGACAAGAACATCTTTAACTGAACTGGAGGGAACGAAAGCTATTACCTTTGACTGAAGAATGTAAACTCTGAAAGCTTTCAATGACTTGACAAGAGCATAAGCTTGTTTCTCCAACAATTCATACTTTACCTCTGCATCCCTCAAGACCTTACTGAAGAAGGCAACTGACTGTTCCTGATCATCAACATTCTTCTGCAAGAGTACCACTGCGATTGTATCACTGGAAGCAAATGAAAAAATGTAAAATACCTTGGAGAAATCGGGGTTGATCAAAACATGGGTTGTTGTGATGGCTTCCTTGATGGCATTGAATGAATGTCTGGCTGCTTCAGTCAATTTTACCTCAGAGTCTTTTCTCAGCATAGCAGTGATATTCTTTGTGAGTTCAACAAAATTTACTATAAACCTTCTGACGAAGTTTATAGTCCCAAGGAAATACTGAATGTCTTTCTTTGATCTAGGAAGAGACAGATTTTTAATTGCTTCTACCCTCTTTGGGTCAATCTTAACCCCATCAGCTGAAACAATATTCCCAAGTAATTTCCCTTCCTTAAGTGCAAAATTTGATTTTTTCGGATTAAGAGAGATGCCATACCTTCGACATTTTAGAAATGTCCTTCTTAAGTGATGCAAATGAAGTTTGTGGCTGCTTGAGAAAACAATTATATCATCAAGATAAATCAGGACAAATTTATCTTTTTCTCCAACGAAAGCAATGTCCATTGCCCTTTGAAATGTCGCTCCTGCATTCATCAATCCAAAGGGCATCTTCTCCTACATAAACGTACCCCATGGAGTGGTAAAAGCAGTCTTTTCCTTGTCTTCCGGATGGACAACAATCTGGTTGTATCCGGAAAACCCATCAATAAAAGACATCACCTTTGATCCTGACACCTTCTGCAAAATATGCTCCATTTTAGGCAGAGGGTAGTTTTCCTTTCTAGAGCACTTATTCAAATTTCTGAAGTCGACGCAGAGTCTGATCTCCCCATTCTTCTTTCTAACTGGCACGAGATTCACAATCCATTCTGAATACCTGAGAGGAATGATAATGCGGGCATCCAACAGTTTCTTAATTTCACTCTCCATTGTAGGCAGCAACAGAGGGTTGAAGGATCTAAGCTTCTGCCTAAATGGTTTGGTGTCTTTATTCAAGGGAATCTTATGTTGAATCACTTCTGTGTCAAATGTCTTCAAGTCATCATACTGCCAAGCAAATATGTCTGCAAATTCCTTTAGCAGTTCTCCATAATCAACCCTTTGTTTTTCAGTCAAATGTAAGGCTAAGTTAACATGTTTAGGATCTTGCTCACTAGCCACATTATACTGCAAAACATCTAACTCTTTTTCCCCACTTTGCAATTTGACAACCACATCATTGTTATCGAACAACCTTTCCAGCAGGACCAAACCTTTAGGAATTCTATTGGTGGACAGCTGAACTATTTCATGTGCTGCGATTTTTCTTTTGAACTTTGGCTCCTCAACTTCAGTCATGTTCATTCTCCAGATCAATCTGTAGATCTGCAAACTCATCTATAACTGGAAGGAATCTAGTGAGTTCAGCATTGTCTTCAAAGACCTTCCAAAATTTTACATTATCAGGGAGAGAGGGCCTATATTTAACTTGAATTTCGTAAGATAATTTATGAGGAAGAGGGGGTATGAATGCACAAGTGGACACAACCAATGAATCAGCCAATTCATTCATGGATCTAGGTACAAATGAAATCTTAAAATCTGCAAAATCACGAATTGCCTTCAACACTTCATCTCTGTATGCCTTCAGCCTGACATGCTTCGCTTGAAAGGACTTATTCACCTGTTGGATAATCAAATCTGCATCTCCAAACACCTGCAATTTTTTAATGCCCTTCTCCTTGGCTGCATTCAGCCCCAAAAGTAGTGCTTCATACTCAGCAATGTTATTAGTCACTTTAAAATCAAGTTTAAAGGAAAAATGAGAAGTTTTCTTAGAGGGAGAAATGAATACCACTCCTGCTCCAGCTGACTCCCTAGTGCAAGCACCGTCAAAGAACATGGTCCAGAGATCATCTTCTGTTGTTTCTGTGGGCTGAAATGTGATCTGATCTATGGGATTTCTGAGCAACAATGTATCAGGCAGTGAATCATCAATTTGCAAAATACAAGATCCCATATTTGTGTCGACCGAATAGATAGGATGATTGGATGGATTTTTCTCGTCACTGATAACATATGCCAACTGAGATTCCCTGTAAAGACTTCTGTTCACCCCTCCAAAAACAGGGATAGTAGCGTAGGAGAGATCCATTTGAAGAGTACCACCTAATCTCTTCATCCACGATCTCGATAGTAGACATCCAAATTTTGGAGGTATGTCAGCCACCACTATATCCATCACCATAGTTTTCATTGATGCTTGGGTCAAGGTCATAGCCAAATCCTTAATCATCCCAAGACATTTGAATTTTCGAGAATCAAAAGAAAAAAGGTCATGATAAGACTTGGTGATCTCCAGCCCAAGCTCATCCATGACTGCCTTTGGCATCAAATTGTGCGAAGCACCGGAGTCCAACAAACAATTATCTAGTGTTTTCTCATGAACATTTAAAGAGATGTAAAAGGGAGGATAGCTTTCATCTCTGTATTCTACCATTTGGCCCAGAGTAATGGTAGGTTTATCATCATAAGTGTTGAGGATATCAGCAGAAAGGGATACAGATTGGGGATCTAGAGTTTTAAGAATATCCCTTTTAAACATCTCATTTTTCATCAACTCAACTAGAGGAATAGGAATCTTAATTTTCTGTATTTCAGCCTCGAAATTAAAAGAATATGGAACCTTATCAGTAGCTTTATCAGAAACCTTTACCTGATTTGAAGGGGCTTCTTGATTCTTTAGCTGTTCAATAGGAGGCTGACTTTATGGAGTTTGATGCTTGACAGGGGCAGCAATCTTCTTGGGAGGAGCTGATGCTTTCACCTTTGAAGGATTTGCTTGCTGATCCTTTGATGTCTGATCTTTTTGCTTAATAGGGGCAGCAGTATTCTCAGGAGAGGCTGGTGCATCTTGTTGAGCAGCATTAGATTTGGATCGGAGGTTATATCTATTTTTATCTTCTGTTGTGAAAATGCCATCACCAAGAAGATCATCTTCGGTCTGTTCAGTCATCAATGATTCCTCATATTCATGTTGTGTTAAATAAGATTTCCCTGTCTCTTCTCCAACACAATGAATGCCACCTTCTCCATATTCTTGATCATCACCATTGTCTTCGTCCATCACTACATTTTGAAGAGGGACTTTTATCCTCTGATCTTCATTAGAATTCTTTTCTCTTTGCAGGATCTGAGTTGGCTGATTATTCCTTCTAAAGTTATTTGGATTTTGGTTTGGATTTCTGCCTGCAGAGTCATAAGTGTTTCTTCCCTTCACAGGCTGTTTATTTTCGATCTTGAGCTTAGATATCTCAGAGGTTAGAGACTCTAGCATCTTGGCCATTTTATCAAGTTTTGGATCAACATTTGATGAAGATGAGGCTTCATTCTTTGGTCTTCTCCTATCAGAATCTCCTTTTCATTTCTGAGAGGCCAGAATATTAGATTCCACCTCAAGGGCAGCATCTTGCATGATAGATAATGTTGGTGACCTCCTTTCTCTCAACAGAAAACATAAATCTGAATCAAAAGAATCAGAATAGGTGATCTTGGCAGAAGCATCTGACGGTTTTATCTCAGCTGGAATTTTGCCATACATCCAGTTAAACCTCTTGGTGAAATCAGAGACTGATTCATTACTTTGTTTTCTCAAGTTTCCGAATTCTGTGATGTAGTAGACAAAATCTCTTCTATCACCCCAATGTTTCAGAAATGTCTCATCCAATTTCTCGATTCTGGCAATGGAACCAGCAGGGAGTTCTTTGAACCATTTCCTAGCATGGCCATCTAGGATTGGACAAAGACTCGTGTCCAAACATCTTCTTGTTCAATATTAAGGTTCTCTGCATAACTGTAAAAAGCCTCAATATGTTCTTCATCAGACACATCGCCTTCGCCTGTGAATTTAGGCATATATTTCTGATAGTCTCCCATTGGCATGGCTGCTACTGGGTTAGGAAATACGAGTGGTGCATACCTAGTAGCTAGGATTTGTTGCATCTTAG
The DNA here is from genome assembly GCA_032191745.1 of Picea mariana. NCBI lineage: Eukaryota > Viridiplantae > Streptophyta > Pinopsida > Pinales > Pinaceae > Picea > Picea mariana. The sequence continues at coordinate 43,442 of JASDQU010739148.1, forward strand.
TCAAAGGAGGTGGTGCAGCCATGACTATCAGAGGTGGGGAGAAAATGATATTTTCTTCTTCAAGTCTTCAACACCGGAGGAATGTGAAAGAGGTGAATCTTCTAAAGGGAAAGAGGTTTGATAAGAGGCTCTGTAAAAATTTGCAAGCTGCCCAGCTAAATTTTCTTCACCCTTAGCAGATAGCTCTTGGAGGAGATGTTCAACAACAAGGAGGCTAGTCTAAATGTTCAAGTGGTCTTCTTGTTGCTGAGAATGGAAAGACTCAAGGGAAGAAGAACTATGGCTTCTTTCTAAAGTCTGAGATGTTTTTTCAATCAAATTATAGTCTATCAATTTTTTATCACTAGGATTTTCTTGATGATCAAAAAGAGTTTGTTCTCCTACAGTATTTACAGCTGTTTTTTCATCAGTGTTCTCTGAAAAGAACTCAAATTTTTCTATAGTAGATTTTCCAGAACTGAAAAGAGGATTACCTTTTGGATTTGAAGTTTGACCTTGAATCGTCTTTCCCTTCCTGAGAATTGATTCTGGATTGGACACTAGTGTGATCGGTGATTATTGAGGATTCACCCTAGTACTGATCCTCTTAGGAGCCAGGATGAACTTGTGGAGTCGCCAGATAGATGATTACAACCAACTGAAAATGTCTAATCTTTGTCTATCATCAAAGATCATCTCTGTGTTGTATCCTAGGAGAGCAGAGCTTGAATTTCATTTCCCCGGCAACGACGCAAATTTGTTATCACTCCAAGAAACTCCTTAGGGTTGTAGGCTAAGGATGCTTGGTAACTTAGAAATAATGGTTTTATGTGTTTGGGACAATGGGGTCTTGAATGATTTATGTAAGAAACAACTTATCACACATCTAAAGATACAATGCTCTCAGGAAACAATAATTAGATCCAATAATTGAAAAGAGGATGGAGAATACTATTCTTGATATGGCAATACAAAGGAATGTAGGGATTAATACAAGATAGAGGGAAATTCTTTAATTTCAAGCCTATGAGTTCAATAAAGAGATAAAACTCTTTATGAACTAAAATAATCTGAAATCAAATTACAGAAAATGAAAGATGGACAATTCTGATATTGCAAATGAAAGAAAACTGAACTTTATTTATGCAAAAAGAGTCTATACAGTGGTATCAAATATCTCTCAGTTTGAACCCTTATCTCATATTAAAATTAGGCATTTATAGCCTCTTACAATCAGTTTTACAGATCCTAAAAACATGGATCTGTATTTAATAAAAGTAATTCAAATCTAACTAAAGTACTTTGAATATAAATACTAAACAACTAAACTTAGCAACTCGAATTGTCTTTTATCTCAAAAACTTGCCATCTTCACCCTTCAGCTCCTGAAATCTTTGATGCGATGCAATGTGGCAAAACACCTGTCTTGATAGTTTGATTTCTTCAATGTTCATGATCGATATTTGAGGAAGGTTGTTTTACATGTAATTTACAAAAATTTCCTCAAATCTCTGATGTCGAATCCTTTGCAAGCAATTTTCATTTCTTTGATATGCTAGAACTCCTTCATAACCTGTGAGAAATGACTTGTTCTTTTCCTTGGCTTCAAAAATACTTTTCCAGCTTTCAACAGCTAACTCGTTTAATATTTCACTGGTTAGCTGTTGAAAGTCACCACTTTCAACAGCTAACGGGTCATAAAATATCGCTTTGCACTGGTGAAAGCCCTGATTGCACCCAAAACGAGTTTTCACCTTCAAAATTTTGATTTCATCAAAACTTGTGTCTCCAATTTCTCACCTTGCATATTAACAACGACTTGAGCAAGTACCTTCAGATCTGGATGGGATTTTTGCCTTTGTTTTTGTTTCAATCTTCTTACCTGCCTTTTAAGGTGTTTGGCAAGCCACCACAGACTATTGTAATCTTTGGTGAGTTTTTTCTTTCTTTTCTTCTCTTTAACACTTTCCCTAGCCAATCTCTCAAATGCAGCATTGGTTTTTTCGAAGTTCTCAGACAACTTTTTATACCTTTCTTTGATTACCCGTTCCAAAACCTCTTGCTGAGCGATTACCTCTTTCAGATGCTTGATTTTCTGAGACTTCTTTGACTTGGAGCTTTTTGATGTTTCTCCTTCTTCTGTATGAGTGAAGGTATCATAGTTTTGTGCACACTCAGTTGACTGCTCAGGACTCTTGGTGACAGGGCATTGATCTTGTTGTTCTGATTCTGAATCTGTATAGGGTAAGTTTAATATATTGGTTCTTCTCTGTAAGTTGCTCTGTGGGTTGTTCTGCAGTGGTTTCGAAACTTAACTTTTCTTTGACCTGTAGGGATTCACTCCAGAAATTCTGTCTTCTGGAGGTCCTGGCAGGGTCCTTCTTTTTCTTGAATTGCTTTGAGGAGATGATTGTTTCTTTGAACCCTTCCCCTGTTCATTTGCAAGCTGAGTCTGTGTTTCAAAACCCTCCCAGAATAGAAAATTCTCCCAGCTCCTTCCCTTCTGTTTTAATTCCTCCAGGATGATCAATTTTATGAGGCCGAAGTGGCACAGAGTACTTTTCATGCTCAAGGGTTGAGCCCTGATCTTCTTGCAAACCTTAGTCAAACTCTTATGTAGGAAAAAAGGTAAATTGAGGGGAGTCTTGCCTGTGAAATGGTCTAGGAGTTTGAAGTGATACATCATGAGTTTATCATACCTTCCCTTTGAGTTAATGTAGAGTTGGATTCCCTTGAACAACTCCTTCCATTCTTCTTCTAGATAGGAAACCAACATACCCTTTTTCCATGCCTTGTGCCTGAACTCTTCTTTCAAATAAGCTCTGAAATTCAAATTTTTAGGGGCAGTGGTTTTGAACCATCTCTGGCCTGTTCTTGGTAGGCTTGTTTCTGTAGCAATGGCAGCTTCATCTACTATAATTTCCAAGGACCCAACACGGGCTTTGTTCCCATCGAAATTCTTGGCAAAAGCTTCTGCTGTAGACTGGTGGCAACCATTTTGCAACCTCTCAACGAATTCAATACATCCTGTGTTTGAAAAATGTTTCTGGACTTCGGGATGTGTTTGTAAAAAAGATAGGCTGTCCAGATCTCTCCTAAGTAGAGAACCACTGCGTCTCCTCACCATTCTGTAGCTTGAAAATCCCAACAATTCTGTATATCAACCCCTGCAACTGCTGTCCGAGCTGAGGTTTTGCGCTGTTGAAAGCACTCGGGAGTCGGCTCTATTTTCTAACATTAGAAACCTTAAAAAAACTTCGTGAACCATGTGTGATATGGGAGCAATGGTCCGATTTGATGTTGTCATCCCGACAGTACAGTCTTTGTACCTGAGCCACTGAATTCGAACTTGCTATCCTTGATGCCATGATTGTGGAGCATGAGTTTCTGAGCCGGATCCAAGATGTAATCTGACTGGGACGTGGAACTGGAGTTTAAATGATTACCCACTTTCACCAGCGTGTCCTTATGATCGCATGGCGTGAGTCGATCACATCATGATTTGATTTTGAAACGTGGATAAGCGCACGTGATTCCCGCTTTCTCCAACCAACGACCCGTGGAAAACGCCCCTCAGCTGTAGAAACTTACCACTTTCACCAGCGCGCCACCCTGTGAGAATTTATCCTTAGCTGTTGAAAGTATTCACTTTCACCAGTGCATGATCCTGTGGAGAACCCCCTTTAGCTGTTGAAAGTCTTCACTTTCCTCAGCGCGCAACCTTTTAAGAACTACTCCGTAGCTGCGGAAAGTCTTCACTTTCACTAGCGCACGACCCGCGACACTACTTCTTTGGATATTTTGGAATTCAACACTTTCACCAGTGCATCGACCTATGAGAGAGGCTCCTTAGCTGCTGAAAGTTGCCACTTTCCCCAGCTAACACTCATCTTTTGGACACACATTAGCTGTTGAAAGTGAATTATGAAAATTTTGAAAAGAAGACTTTTATGGGTCATATTATTTTCTAAGACAAAAACCAGAACCTAAGTTTTGCAGCTATAAAAACTCAAAAATGAATTGAGGAAACTACCGATAGCCATGCTATCCACCACAAAACTCGACCAAAAGGACGGTTTCATTTTGGGAGCTAACAGAGGGCATAAAAGAAAATGGATAAAGCCCCATACAATAATTATGACTCGATCCATACAATTTAAGCATGGATAAGTCCTTTTAAATTTACGTTGATAGGATTAGTGAATAAGCTTGGCTAAACTGTCTAATTTTGGCCAAGTAGTTAGGTTAGCTAGTGAATAAATTTGACCAAACAATATAATCTTGGTCAAATTGCCTCAAGGTAGAGTAATTTTTTAGCCCAACAGTTCAAACTGGGCTAAATGTGTAGATAGGTAGGATAGGATATAGGTTACTTGGTTTTCTTTCAATAAAATGTGTAAGATGATTGATGAGAAATGCATGAGCCTAATGTTGAAATGTTTTCCTAACCCCATGGTGATAAAAACTAGGGAAGCAACGTACCAAACCCACAAAATCCACTAAGCCTAAGTTTTGCCTCATGAATTAAATTGCACCTAGAGATTAAAGACCACGCCGAGATCTATGACTGAGCTATTGGCACTCAGATCTATGACTTAGATGATTTTTCGGACCCCCCCGACCATACTACCTTTAACGGTGGGGGCGGTCCGAAATGGCGATTAAATTGTGTGCTCAGATCTATGACCGTCACGACAACACACAGATGGAAAGTCCACAGGAGATTTCGAACCCCCCCGATCATTCTACCTTTAACGATGGGGGAGGGGGGTCTGATATGATGGATAAAGAGCGCGCTTAGATCAACAGATGATCTAGTGATGCTCAGATCAATGATCAACAACAAATTTCGGACCCCCCCAAGTCTCTTACCTTTAATGTCGGGGTCGGGGGGGGGGGGG
>JASDQU010739148.1:48364-62243 GCA_032191745.1 Picea mariana
AATGAAACAGTTTTCCCAGTGGGCCCCATCCCTATGTGGCATCAACTCTATAATATACCAGACATAAAAAGTATGCAAAACAAAAATAAAATGCTAGAAATGGCAGAATAATAGTAATATAACCAACATAATCTCCACAATAACACAGAAATGATATAAGAACAACAAGAAAAATTTCACTTTGATTCAGAAAGAAATTTTTACGGGCCTCTTCGAGGGGGAAACCTCCAATCAAGAAATGCTCTGCTACAATAATCTCCAAGCTAGGGTTTTCATACCCTTGACCCTTATTTATACTAAATATGTCTATCAAGAGAAGCATCTAGAGGAAGATCCTTCTAGAAGCGGAAGCTTCTATTAGGTCTTCTTACATTCGTCTTATTCTATTTTATTGAAAGGCCTTATTAATATTGACCTTTATTACATCTGAATATATTGCTCTACCTATGTGCGGGTTAGGACCCTAACATGTCTGCCTCCTTAAAAATAGCATTTTCCTTAAGGCTTGAGATGTGGAAACTGCTGCAGAATGGTAGCTGGTTCCCAAGTGGCATCTACTGGAGTTGTATCTTTCCACTAGACTAGCTCTTCCTTGATGGTTCTCTGATGCAGGGGACGCTCACACTGGTCCAAAAATGCTTCTGGCTGTAGCCAAATGGATCCTTCTTCAACTAACTCAGGAAGGTTGGTTTGAATTTGGCACCTAGTTCCAATCACCTTCTTTAAGCATGAAACATGAAAAACAGGATGTAGCTTTGACTGACTGGGCAGAGCTAACTGATAGGTGACTTGTCCCACACGCTTGAGAACTGTATAAGGACCATAAAATTTGGGCGCTAGCTTCTGACAATGCTCGACCTTGAGGGAAGTTTGCTTGTATGGTTACAGTTGCAAAAACACCTGATTCCCTTCTACAAATTGACGTTCAGAGTGACCTTGATCTGCTTGTTTCTTCATGCAATTCTGTGCCATGACCAAGTTCTCTTTGAGGGTATGAAGAATATCCTCTCGAACTGTAAGTGTTTGGTCAATCGCCTGGACCTTTGAGGTACCCAGTAAGTATGAGAGAACTGAAGGTGGATTCTGTCCATATACCACTTCAAAAGGAGTCACGTGTGTAGTTGTATGGTAGGAAGTGTTGTACCACCATTCAGCTAGGGGTAACCATTGAGCCCACTGATTTTTCTTTTCAGAGGAAAAAAACCTCAGATATGTTTCCAAACACTTGTTGACAACTTCCGTTTGACCATTAGTATGGGGATGATAAGCTGTGATGAGATGCAATTGGGTGCCCTGTAGCTTGAACAGTTCTTGCCAAAAATTGCTTGTGAAAGTTGGGTCACGATAAAAAACAATAGAGTGCGGCATGCCATGAAGCTTGAAGACCTGGTCCATGAAAATTTGAGCCACCGTGGATGCAATAAATGGGTGTTGAAGAGTGCAGAAATGAGCATACTTGGAAAGGCAATCCACAACCACCATTATGACTAATTTATTTCCCGATTTGGGTAAGCCTGTAATAAAGTCCATAGAGATATCCTTCCAAATAATAGGTGGAATCGAAAGCGGTTGTAGTGTGCCCGGAGATTTGACTATTTCTCCCTTGTTGCATTGACACACATCACATTCAATGAAAAAATTATGGATTTCATGTTTCATACCATCCCAAAAAAAAGAATGTTTGACCCTGTCATAGGTTTTGGTGAACCCAGAGTGCCCCGTTGTGGGTGTAGCATGAAGCTTAGAAAGTACCATGGATTTAATCTTTGATTGTTTGCTTAAATACAAATGGCCTTTGTATCGAAGCTCATCCTGGAGCCAAGAGTACCCTGGGGGAGCTGGAGCATTGGTCTGCAATTGCTGGATCAGATGCAAACTTTTGGGATCTTGTAGCCATTCCTGGTGAACAACTTGGAGCCAATATGGTACAATGAAGGAAAGAGAAAAAAGGGATCCTTCTTCTTCATATTTTTGAGACAGTGCATCCGCCACCACATTGTCTTTTCCTTTCTTGTAAATGATCTCATAATCATATCCAAAGAGTTTAGTCACCGATTTTTGTTGCTTCAGGGAGGAAATGCGTTGTTCCAGAAAGTACTTGAGGCTTTGATGGTCTGTCTTAATTTGGAAACATTGCCCCAAGAGATAAGGGTGCCACAGATCAACGGCATGCAGAATAGCCAAAATTTCCTTTTCATAGATGGGTTTTCCCATATTCCTTTCAGATAGTTTCTTGCTGGCGAAGGCCAAAGGTCGAGCCTCTTGCATAAGGACATCACCGATTCCTTTCCCTGAGGCATCACATTCCAACACAAAGGTCTTTGTGAAATCAGGAAGGGCCAGAACTAGAGTGGTGCACATGGCCATATTCAAGGTTTGGAAAGCTTGAGCAGTGGCTGGAGTCCAAATGAAAGAGTTATTTTTGAGGAGAGAAGTGAGAGGTGCTGCAATTTTTCCATAATTCTTAACAAACTTGCGATAATACCTTGTTAAGCCCAGAAATCCATGCAAGATTTTGAGAGTCTTTGGGTGTGGCCAGTCTTGCATATCTTCAATCTTTTTTGGATCCACTCTAATGCCATCCTTGCCAACCAGATGACCCAAGTATTCTACTTCTGAGGCACCAAAAGCACATTTAGACCATTTCAGGAAAAGTTGGTGCTGAGAGAGTAGATGGAGAACTCGATCCACGTGAGTAAGATGGTTTGTCAAGGTTTTGATATAGATGAGGATATCATCAAATAAAACTAAGACAAAATGACAGAGAAAGGAATGGAAGACATGATTCATGAGGCTTTCGAAGGTGGAGGGGGCATTACACAAGCCAAAGGGCATGACCAAAAACTCATAGTGGCCCTCATGAGTTCGAAAGGCCGTCTTGGGAATGTCTACCTCTTTCATACGTATTTGGTGATAGCTCGAGCGAAGATCAAGTTTAGTAAAGAATTAGGTACCACTCAATTCATCCAGGATGTCATCAATGACAGGAATGGGAAATTTGTCTTTAATGGTTAGTTTGTCGAGGGCATATAAGTTAGGACACATTCTCCAAGAACCTTCTTTCTTCAGGGCCATGACTACAAGAGAAGAGTAAGGGCTCATACTAGGGCGGATAATGCCTGCATTAAGGAGTTCCTGGACCATTTTCTCAATTTCATTTTTTTGTGAAAATGGGTTGCGATACAGATGGATATTGGGAGGAAGGCTTCCGGGTACAAGGGGAATGGAATGATCATGAACACCGCGGGAAGGAGGGAGTCCTTGGGGAGTGGAAAATACCATTTTATGTTTAGAAAGGAGGGCTTTGAGGTCTTGCGGCACCGGGGGTGTCTCAGTTGCTTGTATGGCATGGAATTCGGAAATGACACCAGAATGACCTTTTTTGAGTGGATTTTCCATGCGATGGGAACTAATGACCTTAGGTGAACCAAAAATGATGCCTTGGAAATTATATTGGTGGCCTTCCTGGTCGAATTTCATGGTTAATTCCTTAAAATCCATGAGAATGGGACCCAAAGTCCTTAGCCAGTCTGCACCCAACACAATGTCACAACCGCCCATGTCGATAGCAAACATATGGGATTTTAGGTGGTAGCCACCGATTTGGAGACACACATTTCACAACACCCTCCACATTTCATGCAACCACCATTGGCAATCATGATTTGGAAATTGTTGATGTCATGAATGTAGCAATGAGTTTCTTGGGCAATGCGGCGATGAATAAAATTATGGGTGCTTCCACTATCAACCAGAATGATGCCCTTATGATGCTTGATGTAACCAATTAACTTGAGGGTTTGGGGGGCGGAGAAGCCAGTGAGAGCATTGAGGGAAATGATCGGTTCCACTTCGAGAGATTCTGAGGGAGGGGTTATGTCAGTGATTTCAGGTGACTCAGGCACAAGGGAAGTTTCAACATCCTCTTCTGAAATATCCAGACTTTTTTTTTTCTACACCTGCAGAGTTATACTCCAGTTTGAATAATACTATAGTGATGAAATCCCCAAATGCTTAACTAGAAAGAAATGTATATTTACTTGGAAACCCGAACACAGTTGCACGACAATAGATCTTGTCTATTTTAATTTGTTTATGTTTCTGTCCCCCAAGGGTTAGGTTTTCAAGGGTTCTACAGACAAGGGTTTTCCCTGTGCTATAGCTCTCTGATATACGTGTGGGGTCCAATAGTAATACTCGGCCCAATATCTCAGGGCACTAACTAAGGAGGATAGACCGTACCCTTATCCATACTACCCGACTACCCAGGTACTAGAGAGTATTTTCCCAAGTGTTGTTCTCGGTGGCACTATAGTAGTCAGGTGACCGATCAGTTTATCTAAAGAGGGCTTCAAGAAATCTAGGCCGATCCGTACACAGGTGCTGTCTGATGCGCTACCACTCGAAGGGGTACCAACAGGGGTTACAAGGGTGGCCAACAGATGTGAACTTAAGAACCACTTGTATTTCCTGTGTGTATGAATCCCTCAACTGCTGGTTTATGTGCGTAATGACAGATCTATGTGGCTTAAAGATGCTAGAATAAGTCTCTACCCTGAAAAAAAAAATTCCCACAATTTCTGCCAAGGAAAGTGCTCTGATACCACTTGTAATATACCATATATAAAAGGTATGCATAAAATAAATAAAATGCTAGAATTGGCAGAATAACAGTAATATAACCAACATAATCTCCACAATAACACATAAATGATATAAGAATAACAACATAAATAACACTTTGATTCATAAAGCAATGTTCACGGGGCTGCTTGAGGGGGCAACCTCCAGTCGAGAAACACTCTATTACAATAATCTCCAAGCTAGGGTTTTCATACCCTCGATCCTTATTTATACTAAATATGTCCATCAAGAGAAGCATCTAGAGGAAGATCCTTCTAGAAGCGGAAGATTCTATTAGGTCTTCTTACATTTGCCTTATTCTATTTTATTGAAAGGCCTTATTAATATTGACCTTTATTACATCCAAATATATTGATCTACCTATGTGTGGGTTAGGACCCTAACAACCTGTCACTTTCCATACTGTCATGTGTCATCTTTTCGTATTGCCACATCATCCTTCCATATTTCCATGTGTCATCCTTTTAGTGATTCCACATGTCATCTGTATAGTTCATGTCATCCATATAGTCCATGAGTCCACCTATGGTAATGCCACGTGTCCATTTATGATGCTACCATGTCACCTGACCGTACCATCTATACTACCATGTGGTAGCATGTTGCCCTATTTTTTCCAGAACTTTAAAAGGCCATAACTTCCTCATATGATGTTTGTTTGAGTCCACTCAAATTGCTTTGGAAATCTCTCGTCGAGCTCTACACAATGAAGTCATTTTCATTATCATTTGAGACTTAGTTTTTAGCTTTATGGATCCTCTTGGATCACACCTTCCCACTAAATAACTTTTGGACCTCCAAAAGTATGGATTACTCAATAGCTTAGTGACCATAAAACTTACTCACTTTTCTGGTATTTATCCACTTTGCTGAAACACACTTCAACTGATCTCTATCTTGGCATTGATTTCCATCTTGGAACTCCATCTTGAATATCCATCTTGAATCTCCATATTGAATTTCCATCTTTGATCTCCATCTTGGAACCCCATCTTGGATCTCCATCTTGGAACCCCATCTTGGATCTTCATCTTGGAACTCCATCTTGGACCTCAATCTTGAACTTCCATATTGGAACTCCATCTTGGATCTTCATCTTGTAACTTCATCTTTAATCTCCATATTGAACCTCCATCTTGGATCTCCAACTTGGAAATCCATCTTAGATCTCCAACTTGGAAATCCATCTTGGATCTCCAACTTGGAACTCCATCTTGGATCTTCATCTTAGACCTCCATCTTGAATCTCCATCTTGAAATTCCATCTTGGATCATCATATTGGAACTCCATCTTGGATATTCATCTTGAATATCCACATTAAACTTCCCTTTTGGATTTCCATCTTGGAAATCCATCTTGGATCTTCATCTTGGACCTCCATCTCGAATATCCATCTTGAACTTCCATATTGGATTGTCATCTTGGATATATATCTTGGAACTCCATCTTATCTCTTCATCTGGGACCTCGATCTTCAATCTCCATATTGAACTTCTATCTTGGATTGCCATCTTGGATCTCTATCTTGGAACTCCATCTTGGATCTTCATCTTGGACCTCCATCTTGAATCTCCATATTGAACTTCCATCTTGGATCACCATCTTGGATCTCCATCTTGGACTTGATCATTCTGGTGTTGGTCATGCCTCAACCATCTTGAATTAATTGTTCTTGTAATACATGATGTATCTATTGGAGTCTCTGAATGAACTTCGTGTTCATTTTCTTCACTCTCTTCCCTAAAAGAAAAATCCAAACATGTTTCCCCAAACAATTGTACTATTTGACTTGCTTCTTTACAAGGAATTAATGATACATATTACATGAACCTTCCATTTACATAACATCTTTACGATATGCGTAGCATAAAGCATACATTTTACATGGAATTTTAATCAACAACCACCTATACTTATTTCACTCTTTTAATAAGTATTCTACCTCCTTACTTCATACAAAGAGGACTATTTCCATCCCACTTTACAATAATGGAAACATAATTTAGAAGGACAACATATGCATGCTACCTTTTCTATTTACAAATGATAAACATTAATGTCCCATTTTAGGCCGCTTCCCCAAAATGAAATCTTCCCAGTTACCTATCCTAGGCAAGGATAGGTGGGGCTTATTCATGGGATCCTTCTTTTGACGGTATTATAAGGAGCCTCACAATTTCCTATCTTTGACATTGTCTTTGAATATGAATCCAATAACCCACTCGATCCAATTATAGGTCATCTAAGAAACCTATATAATATCTCATCTCTGACACCAAGAACCTTTGTTGCATCATGAGTATATTTATCTGAATATACAAGTACCTTTCCATCCTGGAATACAACTCCATATCCCTCATCTTCGAAATATGAGACTGAGAGAAAATTCATTTTCAATTCTAGAAAAAACAACATCTGTTCTATCCCAAGAAATCCTCTTGACTTGGGTTGGAATCTCACATATCCAATTCCCTTCATTGCATGATTGGTATTAGTCCCAGATCCCACATAGCATTCTGAGTCTATTTTTGAAAATATAAGGAATACTAACCTCATCTCTGTTATGTGACGAGATGAACCACTATCTAAAAAACATGCCTCAATGTCTTCATACACTATACTACTAAGACAAGTCATCATAAATAATTCCTTCTCGAATTTCTCAGTAACATTATCAACTTCAGCTAAGGTTGTTACCCGTATCCTTATAAGTTATTTCACATCTTCCTGGTTTTTCTTTGGACGAAGTTGTGGATGAAGTTTCCAACACTTTTTGATCCAAAGACCACTCATACCACAATGATTGAAAAAGTTCTTGTTCATTTCCTGGAATCACAATCCTTTCTTGTCATTCCCCCTATTGTACTTCGAGAAATGAACTTTTCTTATTTCATCCTTCTTAGATGACTTCTTCTGCAAAGATTGTCTCTTCCAACATTTTGCCATACAATGGTTATTAAATCCACAAAAAACACATGGATACATAGACCATGAGTTATGTTTTATTGGACCAATATTCACAGGATTAAGGAAAACATTGGGATGGATACCAAACCTTTTAGGACTTCCCTTTATGCTCATCTCACAAATGGAAAATGTCTTCATTCCTTCCTTGGAATGCTCACCTCTTTTTGGAGATGCTTCACACTTGATGCCTTTCCCATGGTTGGAAGGTTGTTCTAGTAGAACTAGCGGCTTATGAAGTATCCAAACCTCTTCATTTGAAGATTCCCTTCCCTTACTTCAACTGTCTTAGAGAATTCTCCATCTCCTTCTTTTCCATATCCAAATCTTGCATAACGAGGTATTCCCTCCACCTATATGGTATTAGTCATTCCTTGGCCATTGATGCCAAGAACTTTTCCATCATATCTGTAACATCCTCGACCACCAACAAGCAAGACAACATCACCCCGTAAACATATTTTTGCTTTGACACCATTTTGTAACATCCCTGGCCACCAATAGGTTGGCCATGCTACCTCATAGAAATATCAATTATCATCTGCATATGTATATAAACATAAACAAACAACATATTCTTCTAATACACAGATTAATGCAGAATAACAGTAACCCTATACATGCAACATATATAAGAAATAATCATCAATATAACATGTACAAATACACAGCATGTAAATGAACAGAGGATTGGTACTTATCTTTTAATTGAAGTACACCAACTGCGTGCAAACCTTCCATGAACCTTCCATCCATAGACCATGCTGCTCATCACTCTCAGAAGTGAGTCACCCCCGAGCTAGTACTAAATTCCACTCGGGTAAAGGGATTCCTAGGCTAGATAGGGACAACAGGAAGTTGCACAGTACAACACAAAGGATTTCCCTCAAGGAGCCACTTATGCCCACCTCTCACAGAATCTCATTCCCCAAATGTCTATCCCACCCCAGGAGTATACACATTTACTATCACATAGTCCATTGGATGTTCCACCTCCCTTATGGGGCTTCAACAATAGGCCAGATCAGGAATTCTCAGAGCTTTGTAGATGCTACTGGACTCCCTATAGGAGAAATCACTTCCTCAACACACTCTCTCACTTAGAGAGAGTTTCTCACATGCCTGACAACCTGCTTCTTCAATCCACAACAACCTCTCTCCCTAGAGAGAGTAGCTTCGAGGCATGCCAACTTGCTTCTTCTATCCACGGGCCTGGCAACCCGCTTCTTCACTCCCGCTCCTCAACACATGGGCATGGTGATGGAAACAACAACAAATGGACATGGGGGACGGTAATGACAGAGCAACACGTAGGAAACCCGCAGGGTATAGGTGCTGCAAGGGTATCAATTCGGGCTTGTATCAGAGGTTCAGGGTGTTGAGGAATTCAACAATGGAAGAAATGACTGACTATGTGCTTACTTAGTGCATGAGTGAATGGGTCAACCCATGGCCAGAATCCTCCAAATGGCCATAAGGGAGAGAATGGTGAGAATGGTTAGAGCACCCCCATAAATATGCATGCATCTTGGATGACACTTATCTCTCTAGGAGAACGTTCCTCCCCACTTGGAACTTGTTCCTCTCCTCAAAGGAACTTAGGATAAATTAATATCCTCTTTACATCCTTTAGAATAATAATTATATATTATTCTCTTGTGTTTAAGCTCTTAAGCTTAGCCCTTTCCCCCCCAATCTCCTAGCCTCCTCCTTTTCCAAACCTAGTGTAGCTTAGTTCGCCATACTCTTTCTTCGTGGTCAGTCTACATGCAATGATGTTGTTTATATTAACAATATGAATATTTATATGTACTATTGGCACAGGGGCAGACCCAGGGTTCAATGCTCAAGAGCGCACCAACAAAGCCCTAACTACCGACCCTTTCGACAACACCTACGAAGCAGATGAAGTCTCACCCAAGGTGGAGGCAGGGGTGGTTGCAGGACTCAGATGTCTACAACCTTAGCTGGGACACATATATGTGATTATCTTGCTTACAACTCACTTAGCATAAGTTATTCCTAAACATACGTTCATTAATACACCTCGCAGAAAGCACAGAACACTGCAATAATTACTCAGATCTAGCACTTAACAATGATAAACAGGTTATACTTAATATATTAATCACTTAGCATCTTATGTATCATATCTAGCATGCATTCATATCTCATAAGCACAAAGCATCAATAGATCTATCTAAAAATATCAGAGCACTTAACAAGAGAGAGACAAACACATCAACATAATACACAAAGTTACCGTGGTTCACCCCCACCCTGGGGCTACTTCTACAAAGTCTTCTTCTGTTATTATCTTTTGTAAACCAAGTTACAACACAAAGCCTTCAAGATCCTACCTCGCCTAGGACAAGAGATTTGTGCAGCTTGCTAGATCCTTTTTCCCTGGGTAGATCCAAGCACTAAGTCTTCCCCTGACCCGTGCACTCAACACTTACAATACTTACAGTAGGCACAAAGCTCTTACAGTCACACAGACGTCTGATCACATAGAGCTACTTTATGCACTAAGCCATTCACTTTACATCACACATCTCCCTTTTTCAACACATCTCCTACCCTTCTATTTATACATGCAAAAGGCCTAAATAAGGGCCGATATCCCTTTCCCATTACAATATTCCCAAAAATCCCCAAAAGCCCAAAAATCCCTAAAAAGGGGTGGAGATCCCATGATCTCCTCTTCACCATGCGCTCCTTCTTCGAATGGATGTCAAAGTACCGAAAATAGTCAAATATGACCAAGTATTCCTCAAAACTTGGTCAAGGGCCAACAAGCCCCCAACACTCACCTGTGACTCATCCCAAGTCACTCAGGTGTGACCAGCTACGCTTCGAATGCCTCGAGCTTGGCTTGAACTACTTCAACCTACTGCTTTGCAATTTCCTCCTTCTCGGTGAACTCCTAGATGAGTTCATTATTGACTTGTCCTTCTAGGCACTGCTTTGCTGTAATAACAACCTATTGTAGATCTATACCTTGGTTCTCAATCTCTAAAAATAGTTGACATGCCTTATCCTGCAAAGGTTGAAGTTGCTGCATCACTTCCATGACCTTGCTCTGGATCATGTGGATCTGCTGCTGTACGACACGTTGCTCATGGGATCACTTCATTTTCTCTATAGTTGATAGGGCCTTCAATTGCATCTGAAGTCTATATGCATGCAGTTTCGCCTCTTGGAGCTGGGAGTCCAGTTTATGTAATTCCGGGTACTCGGTCAGGTTCTCATGTATCTGCACACTTTTGGTACCTAGTTTTTTTCATTCTTTAGTGAGTTCTTTAATCCTTTCTACTATACCCGGAGCAATTATTTCTCATTGGTCATGCTCTTCTTGCGGGGTACTTGGGATGATCTGAAGCTCTAAGTCCATGAATCTTTGTTGCAGTTGCTGAATAACTTCAACAAGCTTCATCACTTGACGGTCTAAGGGTTCTTCAACCTTTTTTTCTAAGCCGGTCACAGAGTGAAATGATCTGTTGACAACTTCTTAGATTCCGATCTGCTTCGCGAGAAGCTGCTCCTTCTCCTTTTGGATTTTTTCTCTGTCTCTATCAAATTTCTCTTGGATGGCCTCCTTCCCTTACTGTGTAGCTCGACGTTTCTCTATGATTTCCTCCTGTGCTTGCTTTAGGGCATGGGTGGCCTACGTTGTTACTTCTTCCACTTTCTGAAGGAGTACTTCAACTATGTCGGCAATCCTGTGGAGTTGAACTGATTCATCTCCTGCTTCTGTTGTTCCTTCTGGCATGGGTGCAGTGGAGACTGCGTGGTTAGACTGAAGTGCTCACTGCACTCCTTGGATCTTGGATTTAATTCTATCGTACATCGTCTGTTACTTGGATTCCTTCTTTTCTATAATTTCTTCTATGGCTTCATTCAAAGTTGCGAGGAGAAAGCTGAAGTCATCGGGGTTGAGCGTGGTCTTCATCTTGGTCATGGTCACTTTTTATTTCTTCTTAGAGGAAGACTTCGAAGGTGACCCTTTTCTCTTCTTTCACTACTACATTGGGCGCAAATTACAACAAAATATTTCGACGGTTTAGAATTTCATCATATTTTTTTTGCATTTTTTGTACTAAATATACCTTTTTTTTTTAGGGTCCAAATGTTGGTTGCTCTAGTGACCAACATTCTAGGTTGGTTGTTTTAATGACGAATCTTGGTCACTCTAGCGACTAACCACCATTTAGTCGCTCTAGCGACCAACAAGGGCACCTGTGGGTATCAAACAGTCATTTGCGACAAATCAATCATATATATATCCTAGTCACGACAATCATTTTCTACAGTTGCAAAAATCATTCAAGTGTTCTGATGCAATGGTGTTCTGGTTTTTATGAAATCTTGATTTCAATTCTCTTTCAAGAAGAGAAACATTGAATTGATCAGACTCTACATAGCTGAGATTTTGAAGGTTGGTACTTAAAAATTTTCTGTGTGATTTAGTAATTTGGTGCTATTGAACTATTTTATGGTTTATTTTCACTCCTTCTAAGGGTTTAGAGGAAGAGGTTATAGGCACTAATTATGGATAAAAGATATATGTGTTAAGTGTTAATGGTAATACATACAAATATTTAGGGGTTATAGGGGATAATTCTTAGGGGTTATATATGCTAGGGTTTTAGTATTTAAGTGATGAAGACATTATAGGTATTTGGAAATAATGGGTTATAACTATTAAAAGTTAAATGAATTATAAACTAGATGAGGTGTTATGGGTTATAAATACTATAAAGGGTAGATATTAATGGTTAAGTGCTTACATGAGTTATGGTTAGGGAGGTTATGGGTGATATTAGTTAAAGGAATTAAAGAGTATACATGTTTGGACTTATAGGGGTTATAGTTGTTAATAATTAGGTGATACGTGTGTAATGGGTTATATGGGTGAGGGGTTAGATGTCATGGCAGTAAGTGGTTAGTGTTTTACGAATATGGATTATATGGATTTAGTGTTTTACGAATAGGGTAATATCGGTAAGGGTTAAAAGGGTTAGGGTCTTAAGTGTTAGGAGTTATGAGTTATAAGGATTAAAGGTTATAAGAGCTATTTGTTATGGCTTGGAAGGGATCAATGTTAGGTTTAGTAAAGTTTAAGGGTTACAATGGTTATAAGGTTTATCATTTATAAGTTCATGTATTACGAGTTAGAGATGACAACTTATAGAATTAACAAAGATGTGTTATCATATTAAAGAGGATATATAAGATATATGTGTTAAGACCTAGGGTCGATAAATGTTTGGGGTAAGGGGTTATAGGGGGTTATGAATTATAAGGAATATATGAAGAAGGTTATCAAAGTTATGTGTTGTATTATGGTTTGTAGAGAATATATGTGATATAATTTATAATATTTAGGTGTTAACGTTTATATGTGTAAGAAATTAAACATTATAAGGGTTAGGGATTAAACTGATTACAAATCTTAGGTTCTATATGGACTACAAAAGATAGAGGTTATAAATTATAGGTGTTATGGAATATATATATATATATATATATTGTGGGTTATAAGTGTTAAGGTTTTTGTACCTTAAGGTTATAAGGATTTAGGGCAATAGGGGCCAAAGGGATTAATTGATGATAAGGCTTAGGATTTATCAATATCATTAATGGTTATAATGTTTATTTTAAGGGTTATACTAGTCATTGAGGGTGAGAAAGTTAAATGGATTAGATGTTATAGGTTAGATATCATGACATATTCTATTGCTTATGGGTTATAATGTTATGGAATAGGGATTATAGAGGTTAAGAATCACGTCTTAAATGGGTGAAATTTATGTGTATTAGGTGTTATGGGTTATAAGTCTTAGAAATTAAGGGTTATAAAATCTATAAGTTTTGGCATTGTCTAAACATTCAACTTTTTGAACTTTTCACTGGAATCCGTTGAAATAGATCTTGGTGAAATCCCCATTTTTGGTTGTTTAAATTGCATTTTTGAATGCATAAGTAGATTCAACACCATGAAAAACCTTTAGGGCACTCGAATTATATAGAGTCAATCAATCAAATATGGAGTTCGAACAAATTTTGGTCAGATTTTAGTAAAAAAACATCAAAAAATATGCCCATAAAAACTCCAAAAAGTTGAATGTTTAGACTACGTGATAAGTTTTAGGGGTTATGGATTAATTGTCATAAGGGTTAGAGTTTCTAGGGAGTTAAGGTTATATTAGGGGTTAATAATTTAAGGGTCTATAGGTGATAGGGGTTATATGCATTAGGTGTTAGTAG
>JASDQU010739148.1:62568-105632 GCA_032191745.1 Picea mariana
CTTTAATTCTGGTGGTTCCCATGGTAGTTAAATTTCTAGTTATCTTTAGCATTGTCAGGAACAGTTTATACTCTTTTTTGGTTATCTATGGTTGGCTGAACTGGTTTCTCCTCCTGGAGCAGTTCAGTAATTACAACCAATTAACTCTGTCTATGTATTTTGGAACCTGGTTCTGTGAAGGACTCTTATATTAATACAAAATCTTGCTTACAAAAAAAAAAATAATAATAATAATAATAATAAATCCCTTAATTTTTATAAATAAAAAAAACGTAATTTTATTTCATCATAATGAGAACAAAATAGCAATCTGCATATACACTTTTGTAGTGTATTCCTAGTACATTTTGAGTCTATAATCCGGTTTCTACTGTTGTAGCTCAAAAATGATTTCCGCAGTTGCACTTTCAAAAGGTCTTTCTGATCCCTTTAAACTTTTTGTGTACATTTTGCCACTGTATGTAGCTCATCAAGTCCATGATGTTGGGTTGTTTGCACATAGTGTACATGTGGATTCTTAGTTGCTTGTAAACAAAAAGTTTATTTTAGCGTTCTGTATTTAAACAATCTATTTGAAATCATTCCAAAAATGGTTGATGTAGATATTCTTGGACCTGATCTTTTTGTACCTCTGTTACTTTCCATTGGCCCAGATCCAGATGAAGCCCATCTTTCGACCTCTTGTCTGCTTCTTTATTCCTCTCCCTCTAGACATGTTGGCAAGTAAGTGAGTCAAAAAGATGTTTTTAAGCGAGTTATGTCTTCCACTAAGATAGCAAGTGTCACATACCCACTGATGAAAATCAAAATTTTTCGTTGATTCATCAACAGTCGGAATCCCCGAAGTCCTACAGGGCTTAGTACAGGCTAGCTCTTTCCTTTTTCCAGCTCCATGTGATTATAGTTCATGATTATGAGCCGAATCAGTACGGAGTCTTTTCGCACTTCGCGACTCGGTGCTACCAGAATGTCGAGTCTCTCGACATTGCAAACCCCGAAACGTGAGACAACGAAACGCCGAACCCCGACGGGGCTATCGAGGGGCAAGTTTCTCTCTTGGGGCCTTGTCCGCATGACCCTATATGGTGTCCACGCACTTAAGCCAGCCAAGGGCTTAACGGCTTTTCACGGTTCGGGGAAATCGCGATACATGACTTCTACCTTTCCCCATTCAAATCCCCGAAACTTCCTAGGTCTCCAAAGTTTCCCTCCAAAGGGAGATCAACGGTCGTAAGCCTCCCCTGATCCAACAGCATGGGTCCTTTCGGGGTTTCGATACTCACGAGTTCGAGGTACAACGACTCCAAAACTCTTCGTCATTCAAATCTCTGATTTTCGATATGGAAAGTCGTGTAAGAGATCGACGGCTCTTAGGAGCATGGATCCAACGGTCCACGGGATTTCGAGTATCGGGATTTCGTGACTCGCGAAGGCAAGGTTTCTTGCCTTTTTGAATCCCCGGATGTCGAAATGCCGAAACGTTGACCGGCATCCACGTGTCTCTTTGTTGGACGGCGACGACCCTCCACCAAGATCGACGGTCATGGCCTTTACATACGACTGCTACTCTTTCCACAACGGGAAATGCATACACTTTCGGTTTTCGGGGTTTCGGGATCCCCGATGTCAAGAGTTCCCTGTCTCTTGAATCCCCAATTTCCGATGAGCCAATTTACCGATATGGTCCCTTACGTGTTAGCCCTCCTGGCTGAACTCCTGGCCCACGTGACCACTATCTCAGAAGATTGCAGCCTTATCTCCTGTTAGGTTTTCGGACTTTCCACTGCCGAAATGTACTTTTCCTCAGGATTCGCAATCCGTCGAATCCCGATATGCCGATATGACGACAGGTGGCCCTACAGTGGACGCTTTTCACTTTCTCATGATTCCGAACTTCGCAATTTCGAAGTGTATGGACTTCTTGTCCACGGGATTCCCGATTTCTCGATGGATGATTTTCCTTTCGGGACTTTTCCCGAAAGCTCCAATTGTTGCCACGCGTCCTCCTATGATGGACGGCTCAGATTGAGTCTGGGATTTTCACTATGAAAACTCTCGATCTCATGTTATCGTGTCTCCCGATTTCACGAATGTCGATATCCCGATGGCCACGCCTCTCGTCAGGACTTTCAACCTCCCATTTATGAGGGCTTAACCCTCATGCATCTCTTAACGAATCTGACGGCTGTCGGGTTTTTCTAGCTAAGATCTAACAACTTAGATTAATTCCACGCCGTGTACTCTCTTACTGCTCTCTGGACGGGAAAAGAAACCAACGGTCCAGATATTCCCACAGACCTTGGGGATCTACGGTCCCGACTTCCTCGCTATTCATGAAGGTAGAGGAAAAGGGGCAAGGTATGTAGTGCCCTTGTTTCTTTCGTCAATCTAACAGTCGTGAATGACCCGAGAATATTTCGACGGGATCTCGTCCGTCGATTGATGCTTATCCCTACGCTGCTACTTCGGGATTTTAAGAGGGTCATTCCTCCTCATACAGGGTTGTTAAGACTTGTGCATTCAAGTCCTTTTTTTAGGTTCTTGGTAAACCTTTCCAAGGAGGGAATCCCTGTGAAGAGGCCTATTCAGGGGCATTCCTGGAGACAGATAAGGGGAAACAAATTCCCGAGGACGGACTGGAAGTCTGACTTGGTTCAACTCATGCATAATTAAATTCATTTATCAACATAAGCCATGCGTGGTCTTTCTGTTATAGCATATATCTATTATTTCTTATCAAAACACTGCACAGACATTCTTATATTGTAATCGTTCACAATTTCACAGTTCTATGAGCATATATGTCAGTATATGAATTTCAAGATGCAATATGTAAAACATTTATCAGAAATAACACCAGAAGTGGGTGCAACTGTTGAGAGGGGTGCTCGTTTCCACCCAACCGTAGGCGTAGCGACTCCCAGTGGATTTACCACTAGCCACCCCTGAGCTGAGACCATGATGTTGTGAGACTACGTCTCTCTGTCTGCCAGTGACCAGGAGCGAAGGCTGCAATCCTTCCTCTCTGCTATCACTCACTCTGCGTAATGCCAGAGTTCCCCTCGCGTCTGCCCTTCCAATCGCTTCTACCCCACGCCTTATCCTCTTGCGAGGTTGCGTGTGGCGCGATTACCCTCACGTTGATCAGGCCTAACGGCTCTATGGATGGGCGGTTCACCATCCCATCCCTCATTAAGCCATCCGCCTACCAGCCTGCCAGACATTAAATTCGGGGCCAGCGAGCCGCTTTTGGTTCTCTGGGCCAGTGGAGTCCAAATACGATGTTAATTCTCGGTGGAAGTTAACGCCACCTTTCCAGGTGCCTTCCACCGCCATCGTGGTCTCTTTTTTTGCACATCCCCTCTCAACAGTCCTGGAATAAATTTAAAATGTTATTCACATTCATTGACCCTTTCCTCAAGGTCCATTTACATCACATATTCACATTTATGAGTTCGCCATAGTTCTTGGCCAGTCCAGTTATATTTACAAGCTGGGGGAAACAGGGTGTTACAGCAAGTCTAGTGTTTGAACATCTTTGTGTGCCTCTTATCCAATTTATAACATTCATGGAGTCCCCAAAAACATTTAAGGAGTGACAACCCTTTTCAATGGCGAAGGCAGTGAGAAGTTTAAGGCTCAATAGTTTGACAAAATTGTTTGTTACCATCCCTAAGCCAAAGGTCATAGAGTAATAGTGGGAGTCTGATAAATAAAAAAATCTCTCCACCCCCACAAAGGTTGTTTTGTGAGGCCCCATCAAAGAAACCCCAGGGAATTGTTTTGTCAATCTCAACCTCCTAAGACTGTCTAGTCCTGACTCTAACCTCCTGGGTGGATAAAGAGGAAAAAATTGCAAAACTCTTTGTCGTTGTAATCTCTGGTACCGAAGGCACACCTTTGAAAACTAGGGAGTTTCGAACTAGCTAGACACCCCAATTTATCAAAAGGGGTAAGGCTCTAAAGCCCTTGTAAATTCTAGTCGACCACCATATCTGCCAAGCTTGTTCTAGATCTTACCCAGACCGGTTGCAGTGAAGGTTCAAGATTCTCGAAACTTCATTCCAAACTTCAATGGTGTAACGACATTTCAAAAAGAGATGAAAAGTAGATTCTCCTTCAGATTTACAGAGAGTACACCATCCTTGACCATTAATATTTATTTTATGTAGAATATCTCAGGTCTACACTTTGTTATTTAAGACATTCCACATGAATAATATTGTTTTGGCTGGGCAATTCAGCTTCCAAAGCTTTCCCCACCACCAGACAGACTCTCGTTGAAACAAGTCTAAGTTTAATTTTAGGTAGCCCATCTTTGGTGTGTAGATCCCTAAAGGCGTTGTGTCCCAAATCAGTTCGTCCTCACAGTCCCTAAGCCTGATCTGTGTTATATTTAAAATATTTAAGTACCTTTCCAGCTCTAAAACTTCCTCATCGTCTAAACCGAGCCTGCTTGTCGACTTCCATCCTTGTGAACAGTTTGTTGTAAGTCTCGGCTCAACAAGTTTATTTAAAGTTTCAATACCCTTTGTTTTCAGATGATGGAGGAGTTGTTCGAAGAGTATATGCTAACCTTCACATCCCGACCAAGGGTCTATCCCCAATCTAAAACATTGTCCATTACCTATCTTCCAAGCAAGTCCGTTTTCAGCGACCGGAAAAGAATTTATGACCGCCTTCCAAATCACCGAGGCACCTTTCAAGGATTTTTGCGGACTTATGATCCATGTCTCCAAGGGAATCGACTCAATATATTTTTGCACCACTACCTTAGTCCACAGACTAGAATAGTTTAGAATACTCCAACCTCCCTTTGCCGCCAGAGCTTTGGAAAAGAGAAAAATAAT
Organism: Picea mariana; assembly: GCA_032191745.1. Lineage (NCBI taxonomy): Eukaryota > Viridiplantae > Streptophyta > Pinopsida > Pinales > Pinaceae > Picea > Picea mariana. The sequence continues at coordinate 67,419 of JASDQU010739148.1, forward strand.
TTCCATGCCTCATCCCCCAAGAGCCTTTGGAACAACGTTCTTTTCCCAACGAACCCAAGGAGTTACATGTGATTCTTTTTTGTCACTCCAAAGGAATTTGAAGGTGAGTTTTCTTGTTGCTTCCAAAATTCCTTTTGGAATCCAAGAGAGTGACATCCAATAAACTAGAATAGCTTCCAATACTGACTTAACCAGAACAAGTCTACCCGCGCGTGAAAGCCACCTATGGCTCCAGGTGTTTAGTCTTTTATCCATTTTCTTCAAAATCCACTTCCAATCTTCTTTTCTGTAGTCGTTTGGTTTTAGAAAGAAACCCAAATATTTTAGACCTTCGTCTAGTTTCTTTTCCTCAAAAGGGAAGAAAATCCTAAGAGTTTGGCATTCTTCTTCAGAGAGTAAAATTGTAGTGAGGGACTATTTTCCTTCATTAATTTTCATTCCAGTTGCTTTGGAGAAAAGAAGAACTATATTCTTTAAAGTTTCAACCTCCCTTCTGAATCTTACGCTGAAGATTAACACATCGTCAATGAAGAGAAGGTGAGTAAGTTGCAGAGCTTGCGTAATTTTGATTCTGGAGAAAGAACCCAATCTTTTTGCTTCCGAGATAGCTCTGCTTAGTCCTTCAACGACTTAGAGGAATAGTAGTGGTGAGATCGGACACCTCGATCTTAAGCCTCTTTTTGAAGGAAAAAAAGGTGAGGTTGAGCCATTAATAAGCACCGCAAAGGAGACTGTAGTGAGACAGTTCATGACCCAGTTGATGAAGGGAACTGCAAAGCCCAAATGTGTTAGCAATAAGTGAATGAAAAGCCAACTTACTCTATCGTAGGTTTTGGAGAGATCAATTTTTAGCACTGCACCTTTTAATTTCCTAGACTTCATACTATGAAGTCCTTCTTGTGCTACCCCTATAGCTTCATGAATTTGTCTTCCTTCCAAGAACCAAACTGTTCTCTCGATATTCTTTCTGAAAGTATTATTTTCACTATTCTTGCAATAGCTTTTGAGATACTTTTATAGAAATGGTTACAGAGTGAAATTGGACGAAAAATCATCTAAGGTCTCTGGATTATCTGTTTTTGGGATCAAAGCTATGAAGGTGGAGTTTAGGCTTTGTGGAATTCACCTTGAAACTCTGGTGTCCTCTACCATATTTAGCAAATCCTATCCCAGAAGCTCATAAAAACCCATAAAGCATTCAATAGTCCAACCATCTAGACCTGCACTTTTGTCTTTTTGAAAGCTGTGAATAAATTCTTTTAATTCTTCTTCTGTTACTTCTTAGATCAGGAGTCTATTGTCTGCTTCATCTACAAATCTTGGAAAAAGTTTTGGACCACTTCTTTTATGGAGGCTTGATTTTATGCTTTGAATAGTTTTTGAAAATGTTTTTTCCCCAACCTTGACATACCTTCAAAAGGGTTCTCCAAATTTCCTTTCAGATCTTTCCGCTGCCAGATGGTATTGACATTCCTCCTGCCTTTAGCAAAGGCTTGAAAAAACTTTGTATTCTCATCTCCACTTGCCAGCCATATAACTCTAGTTTCCAGTCTCCACGATTCTTCCTTTTCCTTGAGTAGTTTGTTTCTTCTTTTCTCCAAACGTAGTAAATAAATCTTAGACTCAAACTCAGGAGTGGCAACCCCCCCCCCTTCTTCTTCAAATAAATTTTGTAGTTCAGATTCAATTTATTTTAGTTCCTTGTCCTCATTTTGTCTTTTTTGGAAAGCCCAAGGTTTTACTTTCTCTTTTATCCTTTTCATATTTTCTACAAAATGAAAGGTTGTCGACTAGTGGTTGTCCTGGTGAAAGGGTATCAAGTTCTCTTTTACAAGATTAATAAAGGAGTCATCCTCTAGCCAAGTCTTGTTAAATTTAAAAGGGCTAGCAAGATGTTTTGAGCCTTGTTTGAACTCCAAGAAGATCGGGTAATGATCTGAGATACCTTCACATCCGATCCACTGTTTCATTGTTAGTTTATTTTCCAGGAGAGATTCAACTATCAAAAAATAATCCAGCCATTTGGCTACTCCATCCCTCCACCCCGTTGTTTCTCCTGGTTGGTTTGAACAGGATGGGATCTAGGTCAGTTAGTTTGCAGTCGACAAATTTTTGACCAAAGTATTCTGCCAACGGATCAGTTCTAACATGTAAACCCCAAACTTCCGAAGGTCCCAGGGAGAAATTTAAATCTCCCCCTAAGATCACCAAGTGGTCTTTTAGAAAGGAATTATTGAAGAGATTATCCCATAAAGGTTTTATGCTCTAATAAGGGCCATAGACACTTATAAAGTGAAGATCTTCCCTTAACTTCGGGACCAAAACAATAATTCCTAGCCTAGAGTCTATACCCCAAACGTTTGAGACTTGAACTGTTTGGGTATTCCATCATATTGCCAATCCCCCTGATCTTCCCAAGGCATCCAATGTTTCAAACTTCCATCCAGGAAATAGCTTCTCCAATCTAGATTTTACCTCCTCTCCTTCCCCGAGGGTTTCTTGTAACAACAATACATCAAGGTGTTCCAAGGAAATCACCCTTTTTAAAGCTGTTTTTTTAAGGGAATCGACAAAATCCCTACAATAGAAAGACATGCACTTCATCCAGAAACCTTTCCCAGGGGCTTCACTTCTCTAAGTGCCCTTTCAATCGATTGTTGTTTTCCCGACATAAGGTTTATCTTGGCTTTGGATTGATCTTTTGAGCTCAGGGATTTCCTCCCACAACCCCCTCTATCCAATGATGAAATCACTTCCTTTCCCCCTCTATCCAATGAGGGTATGGTTTTCTTCTGGGATCTAAAAAAATAACAAGTTGATGTATTTTCGGAGGGAAAAGAGGATGAAGAGGAGTCATCCTCTACGCAACAGAGCCGATTCAGGGAAGGGGGATCACCCAGTGGAAAATCCGTCTTGAAGGTGTCTGAGCCTCTATGGGTATGTGCTGAGGGGCCAGTATCAAGGGACATGTTTTTGAGAGCCTCCAACCACTCATTTCCTTCTAGAGTTAGATTTTTAATTAAAACAGTAATAGGATGAGAAAGAGGTAAAGGATTACCCAAGGCCAAGTTCCTTGAGTTTCCCAATCGAAACTTGATAAGGCTTGAAGGCTCAGACCCTTCCGTCGCTTTTTCAGGAAGATGCTCATGGCTTTCCTGCAAAAGAACGCCTTGGTATGAATTTGAAGGCCTTTTTAAGTCCATTGATTCTTGTGATTCATCAATTTTAGCACATGTATGACTGCTCTCCTCCTCCTGTAACACTCTCTTCCCCTTGTCACAATAGTGAGTCTTTCCTCTGGTTCTTAATTGTTGGTGACAATTCATCACCAAATGCCCATACTGATGTCATCTACGACATCTGAACGAAACATTTTCATAGTCCAAAATCTTGGAGTGGGTATAGTTTCCCCAACTCAAATCAATTTCTTCGCCTAGCCCTTCTCTAACATTCAAATTGACTAAAATCCTTGCCACTTTCCTTTGTTTTGTTTATTCGAAGAACAAATCCGCTTCCAAGAAGTCCCCCAAGAAATTTCCTATTGCTTCGAAATATACTAAGGACCAAAATTGTAACGACAGTGCCGGAAGACGGACCCAAACCAAAATTTTATCCAATTTCTCTCGATTGGCATAAAAAAGGGGGCTCCAAGGCTTTAAAAATAGTAGGGAATTGTTAACACTCCAATTTTTGCCAAGTACCCATTTTGCATGATCTGGTTGAAGAAAGTTAAAAGCAAACTAGTTTATGTTTAGTTCGATGATCTCTGGGATGTAGCCAAGACGCTATTTCCAACCAGAATGTACCCATTCGATGATGAATTTGTGCGCGAAAGATATACCACTTTCTCTCCCGACCATGGTTTGGTTTGCCATTTTAATAACATGATTCATAGCTACATCCTCCCCAAGAACTAGATTCCCCACTTTTCCTTTGGTTTTTAAACCTTTCCTTTTTTGTTTGTGTCCAACGTTGTTTTTTCTCCTTTGATCCCAAAATCCCCCGATATATGTTGTAGTCCTTTGGGGAGTCTGAGTAAAACCACCTTTGTCTTGGACGAAACCCCGTTGTTCATCTACTTCAAAGAGAGCCGAGATAAAGCCCTTAGTGGGTATAGACTTGGTCAAAACCACCGCTGCTCTAGGGAGTCGTGAACATAAACTCTTCGATCTACTCTGTTCTTCAGTTGCCTCTGATGGGGACTTTGACCCTCAAAGCTTTACTCCACTTCCAGGGTCCTCACGACTGGAAAGGGGTGAAGAAAGGATAAAACCACCTTCTGCCCGTGAGATCCAGTCGAAGGCTAGATCATCTTGAGGGCTAAGGGAGGGAGGTATTCCTCCTTCTGTGTGCAAATGCTCAGAGAGAAAGAACTCTGAAAATGCCCCAAAACAACCTTCAAAAACCTTTTCTCTCAAAGAAGGCTGAAAAAAAGTATGTTGAAACGACTTACCAGGAAGAGGAGGAGGTTCTTTGTCAGGCACCGAGAGCTATTGGGCCTGATTGCTAGTCGTCTCCTTCCTATCTGCGCGAGCCCCCAAACTTCCACTTGTTTCCAACCACTGCTAATCTTCGACCAGTTGGTCCCCTGTGGTGGCCACGTGGTTTGAAAACTCCTCCATAACGACTCCCCGATTCTTCACGTCCACTAGTCCTCGTGCTAACCAAAAAAGGAGGAAGAAAACGTTGCAGAAGCAACCACTACCTCACTTCGAAAGAGCCGGGAAAAAACATTCGCATGAGGTCCTGCAAGCAGACTACCCTACTAAATCCTAACCGTGGACTTATGTCTGCAGACCATAGATTGGGAAACTTAACCGCAGTCCTGGACCGCAGACGGAACACATACCGCAGAGTCCATTACGCCTCCTCGATAAAAAATCCCTTAAGTAAAAAGATAAAATAAATTTCAATATGAATTTAGTCTAAAGTGAAATACTAAAATATATAAAAGATTGCAGATAAATAGCTCAAAGTAAATTATATATATATATATATATGAACATAGTGAAAATGCTTATCTAAATAAATGAGAAAATCTAACCAATCTTCTATCTTTCACTCATGCTCATATTAAAAACATATGATAACAAGGGTTGCATGGCAACGCAGTCCCTACCGAGTTAGTTGAGAAATACATGTTGAACAATGAAACTTTTTTCCAATAGAAAAGTATCTCGAATTTATATTAAGATATAATTCATTTACAAATAAAAACTATCTCTGTGCAGATAGGAGGCAGATAATCAGTGATAACAGTGTTGATTTATGTACTTGAACAAAACAGATTTTGTATACTGCAATACAAAGACACCGAAGACAAAACAGGGTCAGACAAAACTCAGCTGAATTAGGTAGCCAAAATACTACGCTTCCAGTACGAAATAAAAACAAGAAACTCCCCCCGACCCTTCTTAAGCTTCAAAAATATTTAGCTGCGAGTGGGAGCTTTCAGTGCCATTGAGCCATAGAAAATAAGTCAATCTACCTTCCGACTCCATAAGAGCCCTCTTGGAAAGGGTATCAGCCTCTTTATTGAAATCTCGGTAGATATGCTAGAACTTTATATCTTGAAAAGTATTTGTCAATTCCCTTGTCTTTAGTTTCCAGCCTTCAAAGTTTGTCGCATGGAGATTACCTTTTTTATTTATCCAATCGATGATTACCTTTGAATCCCCAGGACTTCTAGATTTTTGATCAACCACTGCGTTGCCAACGTAAGAGTCGCCCACAGGCCCATGAACTCAGCCTTGGTGTTTGCGCTCCACAGTTTATGTACCATTTCAAAAAAATTGTCTCATGGAATTTTATAATGCCCCTTGCTCCACAGCATTCTCCATTTGCAAAGGCTGCACCATCGAAGCAAGCCATTGTAAATTCTTCAAACTGTGTAATATTACAAACTCTGTTTTGTAAAGTTTTGTGAGTTGAAGGCCTCCACGAGAAAGCCGCAAAGATCCTATGTGCCACTACTAGATACGAGGGGGTTTGTCCTTCAAAGATGGTAAAATTTCTTTGATTCCAAAGATGCTAACATGCCATAGCAACCAAGCTTGTGGAAGTGGTTTTGTCTTTTGTCAAATTTTTAAAACAGTCATAGAGAGTATTACCAAGCCACTTCGTTTTTTGTTGATAGAAGTTGTAAATGCAGGCCCACACTGCCTTTGCAAATTTACAGTGGACTAGTAAGTGATTGATATCCTCAGAGTTACACTTACATAGTAGGCAGACCCCCGGCCCCTCCCATCCTCGTTTCTGAAGCGAGTCCCAGGTCAACATCTTTTGATTTGCAGCCAACCACAGAAAAAGTTTAATTTTGAGCTGGATCTGCCACTTCCAAAGATGCATCAACCATCCACTTAGCAGCGGGTGAGATTGTGAGAAACTGAGCGCTTTGTAGAGGTTTTTTGCTGATATAACACCTGATGCATCGCCCCCAGTCCATACTAAAGAATTTGTCACATTTCTGAGCTTAATACCTGCCCCTCGTAAAGCTTGACAGTAACCCTGCCATTTCACCGTGTGTACAGCAGATAGACCAAAGCGTTGTTGCATAACCAAAGTTCTGGAAAGGTAAGTTCGTTGCTCCGATCAACCACATGTGATAAGACTGTCAGCTGATTTCTCTGAAGGTCAGCTAGAAGAGAATCCGAGAGGATAGATCGGCTCGCCATCCCTAAAATCATGTCCCTTCCCAAATGGACGGATAGGCCCGATCCAGGGCACCATTTTAACCAATGTAAAATAATAAAACAGTTTTTTGTAAGGCTATTCCATATTCTGGAGGCCGCATTCTGCTTGTGGGATGGTCTCCGAAGCCAGTTTATCACCGAATCATTCCCTAAGTATTTGTCCATTAAAATGTTGTGCCAGATGCCATCTTGGGTCAACGCCCGCCAAAGAGTGCTTGCAAGTAATGCTGAGTTGAAAAGGAAGAGATTGCGGAATCCCCAGCCACCACAACTTTTTGGTCTTGAAAGGATTTCCCACCTAACGAGATGGAACTGATGTTTGTCCTTACTCCCATTCCACATAAAGTCGAACATGAGCTTACAAATTCTGATTTTAGAATTTCCTCGAAGGACATCTAGAAAATTGTTTGACTCTCCAAGATAGTTTTAACCAAGACATAGTGACCACCCAGCGAGAGCCACCTGTTTAACCAAAGGCCTATTTTCTTTTCTATTTTTGATACCAGCCAAATCCAGTGTTCAGTGTTTGTGGCGCCCAACTTTAAGTGGTAACCTAGATAATTAAAGCCCAACCTCAACTCAATGAAAGAAAAAGGAAGGAGCTCTTAAAGTGGGACCAGCTCCGCCTCTTCCAAACCCCCAAAGTGGACAATTTTTTTAGAGTTATTAATGCTCATACCAGAGACCCACATAAATCTAATAGTATGTCTAAAATCTCTCTCCACTCTAAAGGACATGCCCTTGTCATAAGAAGTACATCATCCACAAAAAGTAAGTGAACAATCTTGATAAGTTTTGAAACTTTTATACCTGTAATTTTGCCCTCAAAAATGCTCTTTTTAATCATTAGACCAAGTCCTTCCATGATTAAGATAAACAGATACGGTGATAATGAGCATCCCTAACGAAACCCCCTGTCACTCTTGAATAATTTTGTCGCCTCACCATTGATCAACACAGCAAAATTTGTCAAAGTCACACATCACATGATCCAGTTTGTAAGTTGAACTCCAAAGCCCACTGTGATTAAAGTCAGTCTTAAAAAATCCCAGTCTATGCTGTCATAGGCTTTTTTCAGATCAAGTTTCAACACCAGTGATTTTATCTTGGCTTTCATCGGCCGCTCCTATAGCATCTTGTATTTTCCTGCCCTGTAGGAACCCCAGTTGCTCAGCAGAGAGGCAGCTTGATAAAACCGGCTTTAATCTATTTGCGATTACTTTGGAGATCACCTTGTAGCATAGATTACACAAAGCTATTGGTCAGAAATCATCGAATGAAACAGATTTGTTTTCCTTTAGGATGAGAGCCAAAAAGGTAGAATTTATACCTCCACACAGGTGACCTCTTCTTCTCGAGTCTTCCACCATTTCAAGGAGATCACCCCCTACCAAATCAAAGAAAAAAGTGAAAAATTCAACTGACCACCCGTCGGGCCCCGGGCTCTTGTCTTTTTTTAAAAATTGAAGGATTGACTTTAATTCCTCCAAAGTAACAGGTTTGTAAAGAGAAATCGCTTCTTGTTCACCAACCATCCTAGGATACAGGTTTGTAATCCTAGTTAAATCGTTTATATTTTGCTCTGTATTAGCTTCAAAGAAATCCTTGAAATGGTTGACAGCTTTCGATTTGATTTCCCCCTGATATTTTAGGTGAGCACCATTTCTACTTTTGACCTCCCAAATAAGCTTCTGATTCCTATTGAAATTGGTCGTCTTATGAAAAAAATTTGAGTTATTGTCACCGGATTTTATCCAGAGAGCCCTGCTGTGAATTCTCCAATTCTCTTCCTCCCGGCGCAGGATCTGAGACCTACTCCATTCAAGTTCTCAAAGTAGTCATGCCTCCTCCACAGAAAAATGAATCTCATAAGATTTAATCAAACACGCCTTTATCTCTGATTCCAGCATAACCAAGAGAGCTCGTTCACGAGCTTTAACTTCTTTTGTCCAAATCTTAGTTTTTTGTTTAAGTTCTTTTAATTTGTTGACAAATCTTAATTGTTTATCGTCCTCCGGAAGGAAACGAGGATCAGTCCACACAGAATGAACCAAATCAACAAAATCAGGTTTATGTAACCAGAGAGTGTTAAATTTAAAAGGAAAGGCCTTGTACTTTGGAGGAATATCCAGTTGTAAAAGTATGGGAGTGTGATCTGATACATAGGGGTATTCCACCCATGATCTTGATAAGTCGACTGAAGACAATAAACCTTCAAATACAAGGCATCTGTCTAGGTGTCTAGCAATCGCTTCGTGGCCAGATCTACCATTTCGCCAAGTTGGTACCAATTTAGTTGGATTTACATCAATCGGTTTATTGGCAGATAAAAGATTTATGTCGTAATATTCAGTGTGACCGGGCACAAAGGATCCCCCCCAGTGCTCTTCCGATGTTAAAATGAAATTCAGGTCACCTGCTATAATAAGATTGTTGATGGAGAGAATCCCTGAACATTGAAACTTAATATAACTAAATGCACAAGTAATGAATTTTTTTTCTCAAAAAATAATAATTGAGGGTTGTTTGTTATTCAAAATGTGTAATGAACCGTAAGTTGAATGGAACTATAATATTCATACATATAATATAAATAATATATTAGATAATAAATATAATGCATAATAATAAATAAATAGTACGACTTTTTATATTTAGATGTGGTGATTGGTTAAATTCATTGATTATGTAATTAATTCTACATATTGAAAGACGTGAAGGGAGCAATAACACTTCAATTCTATCAGCGATTTAGAAATGAGAAACACAAATATTTTTATTATATCAAAAAATATATATTTGTTTTCCTATGTTAAACATTATATTGCATACACAAATTTATGGTAAAAGACATATTAATGTCATATCAAAAGCAAACTCATTGTTATAGTGGCATGGGAGGGACTAATAAGTCAAAAAGTACATATAGTCAAAATTCATTTCTCATTTTTTTATGTGAAAAAATAGTATGCTAAGTAAATGTCAAAATATTTTATATTTATAAAAATATAAGTATTTAATATAATATTCTTTTAAAAATAAACAATTTGATGTGCTTTACACCCTTAAGAATATGATCTTTAAGAGTTGGATCTTTGTGGATATTTGATAAATCCACAAAAATAGACCTTTTTTATTATTACATTGACATTCTATTAATTTGTGTGAGAATGCAAGGGAAGGGTGAGCATCAAATTTGAAGATCATGGAAAATCACAAAACTATATTAAGAAAAAAAGAGAATCATAAAACCAAATAAAACCATAAATCACAAAAATAAGAAAAACTTCAAAATCAAGAAACTAGATTGGCAACATTGGAGACCAAACAAAGAATGGTTACTCTCAATTAACAAGTGTTGCATGGCAACATAGTCCCTGTCAGTTTGGGATGGGAGTAAATGCGAGCGAGTACAGACACGTGGCTAGCAAGTAGAAATACATTTGGTTTGCATGCAAAACATAGTATTCTCGAACTAGTTCTTCCTGGAATATATTAAAAAATACCAACATTTAAAAGGTTCTTGGACAAAAAAAATTGGCCATCTGATGTTCCGTGACCTACAAATAGCACCCACAGTTTCATGATATACAAATAGACAAGTGGAGTTGCGGACTATAGAAATTTATTAGAAAATAATAATGTCTATTACATATCTCGGGAAATGACATGAACATTTAAAAGCATACGATAGAATAGTAATAACGTCTGATACGTAGGTTCGTGGAGAAAAATGCAAAAAAATTAGCATTCCCGAATTGGTTTGCTTTAAAACAAAGGCTTTTGTTGTAAACAAAAAAATTTAACATCGTCGAATTAGTTTTCTTTACATACGTTTTATATATTCTTGTGGAGAGAAACACAAAAAAATAATAGCAACCTCTGTTACATAGGTTTGTGGAAAAAAACACAAAGAAATTAGCATTCTCGAAATAGTTATCTTTAAAACAAGGGATCCTGGACACAAGAAATTGAAATTTATCAAATTTTATAAGGTAGATATTTAGTTTTATACATACAAAATATGTACTTTTATAAAGTATGGGGATGAGATTTTATAGAGCCTGCACGGAGTCCTCATTCCATACTTAGCGAGTTTTTGGATCACGGGTTCTCGGCCTGGCGGGCAAAAATGGGCCTCTGTTGTTTCGTAGCCTACAAATAGACCCGAGAGTTCCACGATATCCAAATTGAGAAGCAGACTTGCGGACTATAGAAACTTATAGAAAAATAATAATGTCTGGTACATATCTCTGGAAATTACATCAACATTTAAAAACATACAATAGAGTAGTAATAACGTTTGTTACATGGGTTCGTGGAGAAAAAACACAAAAAAAATAGCATTCCCGAACTAGTTTGCTTTAAAACAAAGGGTTATGGACAAAATAAAAAACGAAATTTATCAAAGTATAGGATCCTGGACACCCAAAGTATAGGATCTAGAATAGTAACAACGTCATGCAAGATAAAAAAATTAGCATAGATTAGGACACAAAAAAATGTAGCAGACCTCCATACTTAGCTAGTGTTTGGATAGTGGGTTCTCGGGCTGGTGGGCTCAAAATCGGGCCTCTATTGTTCCCACTGCCTACAAATAGCACTGAGAGTTCCGCGATATACAAATTGACAAGCCGACACACAAAACATTAAGCATAGAATAGGACACAAAATATGTAGCAGACCTCCATACTTAGCCACTTTTTGGATCGCGGGTTCTTGGGCTAGCGGGCTCAAAATTGGGCCTCTCTTGTTCTGTGGCCTACAAATAAGACCGAGAGTTCCGTGATATACAAATTGAGAAGCAAACTTGCAGACTATAGAAATTTATCAAAAATAAATAATCTCTATTACATATAATAATGTCTGTTACATAGGTTCGTGGAGGAAAAGACAAAAATTAGCATTTCCGAATTAGTTTGTTTGAAAGAAAAGGCTTATGGACAAAAGAAAAATCGAAATTTATCAAAGTATAGGTTCCTGGACACCCAAAAAGTTAGCATACAATACAATAGTAACAACGTCGTGCAAGACAAAAAAATTAGCATACATTAGGACACAAGAAATGTAGCAAACCCAAGTTAGTTTTCTTTGGAAGAAATGAGAAAGGTTCCTGGATAGCCAAAATTTAGTATACAATAAATTCATTCCCAAATCAGTTTTCTTTGGGATTTATCAAAAATTTCTCGGGCTAGTGGGCTCAAAATTGGGCCTCTCTTGTTCCGTGGCCTACAAATAGGACCAAGAGTTTCGCGATATACAAATTGAGAAGCAGACTTGCGGACTACAGAAATTTAAAATAATGTTTGTTACATATAATAACGTTTGTTACATAGGTTTGTGAAGAAAAAGACAAAAAAATTAGCATTTCCGAATTAGTTTGTTTGAAAGCAAAGGCTTCTGGACAGAAGAAAAATCGAAATTTATCAAAGTATAGGTTCCTGGAGACCCAAAAAATTAGCATACAATACAATAGTAACAACGTCGTGCAAGACAAAAAAAATTAGAATACATTAGGACACAAGAAATGTAGCAGACCCAAATTAGTTTTCTTTGGAAGAAATGAGAAAGGTTCCTGGACAACCAAAATTTAGTATACAATAAATGCATTCCCGAATCAGTTTTCTTCGAAATTTATCAAAAAATAATAATGTGTGTTACATCTTTCTAGAAATTTAAATGTGTTTGTCATATAGATTGGGATTGGGGCTCCCACGGACCATAAAAATAAATAAGTACAAGAATTAGGAATGTCAAAAGGAGAAGTGCACGACGGTAGAGAGGAACACTTAAAAAGAAGAAATTGGAAGTTGTAAGTCTTTGGTTACAGTTTTCTATTTAAAGAGGTCATAAGTGGATTGATAAAGAAAACAAGATGATAGTATAGACTTAAACTGGATTGATAACGAAAACAAGATGCCAGTATAGACTTATTATGAACCCGATGCATTTTTCTTGTTGTTGTCGATGGTCGGTGGAGTCATGTCCAACAGTTGTTGCCCTTCTTGGACGAGATTGTCCATTCTATGTTGGAACCATTCTTTGATGTAGCTTTTCATGGGGGCCATGTTGATTTCATCCCGGATTTCTATATCGTAAAGGTCATTTTCTAATTCCCTTAGATCCATTGAAATACTATGTAGACTTTGTTCAATTTCTTCATTGTGTGCCGCATACTCTAGTACCCAACACTCATGGTCATCTAGATGATGTTCAGCTATGCCATAAAAACTTTTCGAAAGACAACCCCTTTAAAATATCAACTTGTTCCTGGAAGGTTTCTTTGGTGATTGACAAGGATTTGAGAATTAAGTTTGGGTCTTGAACCTCGTTGGTACTTCCGGCTAAGTCCATTTGGATCAAGCTTGTGAATAAATTTTCCTTTTCTTAAGTGAGTTGTTTACATGATTTGACAATGAGCTCCAGGTTGTTAATTTTATTTTGCCGGCATGCTTTTACTTTTTTGGCCTGCTTTGGCGAGGGGAGTTTCTCTTGTCTTCTTTTCAGTTCCGATGTGTTGATGACATAGTTGGCAAAATGGGTCAGTACCTGTTCACAGAAATTTTGGTCCTTTTTTAAATTCACCTCCAAATGTTCCAGGAAACCATTAGCCATATTTCCGAAGGAAACTAAATTTTGTGATGTTTCTCAGGCTTCAGTAACTAGCTGGATTCTTTTGTTGATTTTATTCTCTACAAGGGCTCTAGTACATGCAAGGAGGGTAGAAGATACTTTCATCTTAGCTATAGTGGTAGCAGGCGCGATTTTTGCCAAAGGACTGGCAAATTCTGGAGTTGCAATGAAAGCCTGCTCAAATTCGTTGAGGCGGTCTTTTAGATTGGCATTTTCCGTCTCAATTCCTCCAGTGCAATCACGAAGAATTTCATCGGTTACTTAGTGAAATGAGGAGATTTGGGACGACAGCATTTTCCTAAAGTTAATCTCTCTGTGATATTTCCCTTTCATGTTTGTTACATCTCTCTTTTCAATGACCATACTTTTAGATTGGTTGTCAAAAACAACACTCTGGAATACGAAGGATTCATCTTCGTCAAAAAAATTGGTCTCAGATATTTCCACCACGGATGACCCAATTTTGTGCATGTGCTCAGTTTCAATTTCAAGTTGCAGATGTTCACTTTCAATTTTGGGTTCCTCCGCCTGGCCTACATTGTTTTTTCTCTTCTTCGTCACTGGAATTTTGTGAGAACTATCAATTTTTATGCGAGGCGGTTTCTTATCTCCTCCTTCGTTCGAAGATTTCTAGGTTGCTTTCTTACTAGGGTGGATAATCAAAGTGAAGCTATAAGATGTCGTTCTCTTGGTAGTGCTGGCGGGGGACTGGGTACTTTTCTCACCGAATACTTTTCCATGTTGTCTGTACAATTCAATCGCGCTTTGCAATGTCTCTGCGTCGCAATTGGCAGAAGAAGGATTGTTGTCCACACTGTCCCTGTCTTGGGTTAGGTGTCTATGGATAAAAGAGATGTTAAAACCAACTACTAGTAAATGTTCTTGAAATATCCCATTAGGGTCGAACCCTTTTATCCTTTCAGCGTACGTTAGGTTCAATTTCTTGAAATGGGTGGCAAACTCGTCAATCTTGTCCATGTTTCTGCACACGAAGTCTTCGACTTTCCAGGGCAGAGGAATGAACTGTTTTTTTTGCTTGTCATGGAAAAAATGCAACCAGTCGTTGTATTGCCTTGTTATTTCTGCAACAAACATCTTGTTTGTGATGTGGCATGGAAGGAAAGTAGAATTTTCCTTAGAGCCAAAGTCCATGAGGACACTATGATTTTCCTTTTCTTCAAGTGTGCTCTTCCTGTTCAAAAACTTGGTTGCCTGGCCAGACATCCATGGAGCATCCTTGCTTAACAATAAATCTTTGGAAACTGAGACAAAGCCATTAAAGAATTCATAAAAATAATGGGAGGCCTTATGCCTCCACAGGGCCTCATACCAGAATGTTACTGGGTCGAATCCATAGTTTATCTTATTGGAAAGAGAAAGTTTTGGAAACGGGCAGCAATGCACTATTGCGAAAATCAAGTAGGATGACATATAAAATTTATTCGATTCTTTGAATCGTGACAACTGGGAACAGAGCTCAATGGAAATTAGCTTCCCCCAATCGAAAATGTATTGTTCCTTGACTGTGAAATCCAAAATATAAATAATTATATGGGAAATACTTGTCGTTGATGCCTGTCTCGTTATTCTTGTAAACAACCAAGCAATTTCCCCGAATGGATTTCTAAAGGAACTTACCTGCAACCTTGTGATATCTTCAGGAACTCTTGTCGGGTCTTCGAGGAAGTCGGCTAAGATGTCCAACCCGTTATCATGTTTTTCTAGAAACTGCTTGCAGTCTTGTCCTCTTAACGTCAATGTTGGCTCCAACAATTTTAACATCTCGCAGAAGGCCTGAGGTGACAAAGAAACAGGAGAGTGGTCGCTCAGTGGAATAATTCTTTGGCATGGAATATATCTTTCGACGCACCAAGAGACCACCTCCTTACAGTCAAAAACCTCAAGGACACACTCTGCATGAGCAATCCCAAACGTCCAAATAACTTTGTTCTGGGTGGAATGGGATGAATAGTAAAAGTATGCCCTGGACCAATGGAAGTTCTGGTCCTGATGTCCGAAGATATTTACTGTATCTCCACGAAACTGTTGTTGACCTGCTACCATAAGTCTACAAGAACGTTTGTTTTCTCTAGACGATGGATGGAATGAAAAGTTGGAAGGGATAATATAATCCTGTGCAAATCTTGGTCTAAAGAGTGTGAATAGGAGATGTCCTCGAGACTTTCATTCATTAATGATACTTTCGACAGTTGTTGCATGATGTGTTGTTAACCTTAAACACTAGTAATCACATACATAGAAATGCGAACATGGCGGACATTACAATGAACGATTAATCATTGTAGATTTCTTGAGCGGGCCAACACGACGACACGTGTTTGAGATGAACAATCAGAAGGGACAAAATAACTCTCTGCACATCTTGGTTTAATGCATAATAATGGGAGATTTCCTCGAGCGTTTCGCGCATTAATGACAATGTTGACGGTTCTTGCATGGTTAGCTGTTAGCATGAAAGGTTTCTAATCGTGTAGTAAGAAAGTACGGAGGTCGCGAGCACGGGAAAAATAGCTTTGAAATAAGGTTACAAGGTAGAACCTTTGAAGGCGAGGGCGTGAGGGCCAAATTGTGTGTCTCATAACTTTTTGACTACAATACAGCTAACAGGGAAGAGGGTATGGTAGGACAGTCCAGAGGGCAATTTGTATATGACTAGTAAGAGCATAACTAATGTATATAAGGAAGGACAGGAAGTTAGTGTGGATGGAAGGCAACGAGAGATACTTTGAAACATTTTTGAGCCGTGGCAGACTGAAGCTTGCGAGTTCGATGAGTCTGTGCTGGAATTGTAGATCACAGAAGTTTTGAGTGCAAGATGTACATGACGCAACAAGAAGCAGAGTTCGAAACCGCCAAGCCGACAACTATGGCCATAAAATTGGCTAAGTATGGCCATAGATGGAGATAAAGATATGTCAACCTACCAACGCTGGAACCCGCGACCATAGAAAGGCGACTAAGTATATAACTAGAAAGTGATAATACAAGGAAAGAAGACAAGGGGAAAATGACTAAGGAGTCCATGGTAGAATTGTATATCACGAAAATTTCGAGTGCAATATGTATATCACAAAACAAGAAGCAACGGAATTCGAATGCACCAACCCAAAACAGTGACTAAGCAATGGAGATTTCATGAACAGGAGAATCCAAAAAAGGGTCAGAAGGTCTCCCCAGAAGACGCGAGGCCTCGATGGTCAAATTGTATCGTTCATAACATTTGAATGCATAATCTGTAACACGGAAGAGGGGATGATGTTGGAACCCGATAGTGAATTTCTATATTGCAGAGGGCCGGATGCAAACTGTTTCATATCATTATTTGTAGTTGCCACTAGAAAGAGCCACTAGTAAGAGCACAACCAATGTATATTAGGAAGGACAAGAAGTTAGTTGGGATGGAAGACAACCACAAATACTAGAAACATTTGTGAACCGTGGTAGAGTGAAGCTTGCGAATTCGAGTCTGCGGTAGAATTGTAGATCACAAAAGTTTTGAGTGCAAGATGTACATCACAGAACTAGAAGCAGAGTTTGAAACCGCCAACCTGGCAACCGTGAGTGTAAAATTGGGTATGGAAACCAACAACGGTCGGTCGGATTCATCGTGTCATTATATAGATGGAGATAAAGATATGTCAGCCCGCGAACGCTGGACCCCGCGATGATAGAAAGGCGACTAAGTATATAACCAGAGAGGCATAATACATGGGAAGAAGAAAAGGGCAAAAGGACTAAGGAGTCCGCAGTGGAATTGTAGATCACAGAAATTTTGAGTAGAATATGTGAACCCGGTAGTCAATTTGTATTTTGGATCGCGGGTTCTAGGGCTAGCGGGTTCAAAATTCGGTGTCTGATATTACGTGCCATACAAATAGCACCCATAGTTCCACAATATACAAATTGACAAGCAGGGTTGCGGACTATAGATATACAAATTGACAAGCGGAGTTGCGAACATTTCTCTGGAAATTACATGAACATTTAAAAGCATACAATATAATAGTAATAACGTCTGTTACATTGGTTCATGGAGAAAAACACAAAAAAAATACCATTGTCGAATTAGTTTGCTTTAAAACAAAGGCTTTTCTTGGAACAAGAAGCAGAGTTTGAAACCGCCAACTCGGCAATCGCGGCCGTAAAATTGGCTAGGTATGGAAAGAAACAACGATCGGTCGACTTCATGGTGTCATTATATAGATGGACATAAAGATATGTCAGGTCGCCAACGCTGGAACCCGCGATGATAGAAAGGTGACTAAGTATATAACCAGAGAGCCATAATACGTGGGAAGAAGAAAAGGGGAAAAGGACTAAGGAGTCCGCGATGGAATTGCAGATCACGAAAATTTTGAGTAGAAGATGTGAACCCGGTAGTCAATTTCTATATTGCGAAGGGTCAGATGCTAATTGTTTCGTACCATTGTGTTCAGTTGTCACTAGTAAGATCACAACCAATCTATATCAGGAACGAGAAGAAGTTAGTGAAGATGGAAGGCAACAATAGATACTTTGAAACATTTGTGAATCGTGGTAGAATGAAGCTTCGTGCCAAACCGAAACAGTATCCAAGAGTTGGACATTTCGTGAACTTGGCAACAGGAGCATGCAAAACAGGTCGACAAAGTCTCCGCAGAAGATGTCAGGCCCCGAGGTTCCAATTGTATCACTCCGAACATTTGAATGCATAATCTGTAACAAGGAAGAGCAGACGATGTGGGAATCTGGTAGTGAATTTGTATATTGCAGAGGGTGTGATGCCAACCGTTTTGTACCCCTCTGTCCAGTTGTCACCACTGAGAGCTAATTTAGTATTGACAAAAAAAAATTAGATACTATTAGACACTTGACAGGGATTTCCATCCGTAAACAATGGCAATCTCCACCTCGCCAGCTCTGGACTTCGTATGTCAATTTGTATATCGCGGAACTGGGAGCGTTGTTTGGAGGACACAGAACAATAGAAATGCAATGTTCAATCAAGCAGTCCCCAGGTCTACTTGTCAATTTGTATATCACGGAATTCTGGGTGCTATTTGCAGGGCACAGAACAATGGAGGCCCAATTTTGAGCCCGCCCACCCGAGAACCCACAATCCAGAATGTGGCTAGGGATGGAATGCGCAATCCGTACATGCTCAATAAAACATCATGTCCATACTTTATAGTCCCATAATACACGGGAAGAAAAAAAAAGAAAAAGGACGGAGGAGTCCACAGTGTTATCATAGATCACGCAAATTTTGAGTGGAATATGTATATCATGGAAGGACACGAAGTTGTTGGGGATGGAAAGCAACAACATATACTTTGAACAAAGACAGTGTATACGAGGAACCCGCGGTGGAATTGTAGATCACAGATGTTTTGAGTGCAAGATGTATATAATAGAACGATAAACAACCGGGTTCGTAAGCGCCAACCCCGTAGCAACGACCATAAAATTGCCTAAGTATGGAAAGGAACAACGGTTGGTCGGATCCGTCTTGTGATGATATGGATGGAGATGAAGACATGTCAGCCTGCCAAATCTGGAACCAGAAACCATAGAAAGGTGACTAAGTATATATCCAAAAAGCGATAACCAGCGAGAAGAAGAAAAGGCCAGTTCGTATGCACCAACCTGGCAAACACGGCCATAAAATTGCCTAGGTGTGCAAAGGAACAGCGGTGGATCAGATTCGTCATGTGAAGATACAAATGGAAATGAAGATATGCCAGCCCGCGAACCTTAAAAGCACCCATCATATAAAGACGACTAAGTATAAAACCATAAAGCCATAATGAACGAGAGAAGGAAAAGGGGAAAAGGGATAAGTATCTGACAGTCGAAAAACCTTTTTTTTTTCCATTTATTAATGGCAATATTTTCGAACTCCTGTTGGGTTCTCACTAGTAAAATCATAAACTGCATATCACTGAAGTTCTTTGGCTGCAAGATGTATATGATGGAACATGGCACATATTGGTGGGTACCGCAAACCCGGGGCCTAGTGGCCAGATAATAGCCTAAGTATTGGTCAAGAGAAAGGTTTGATATCTATTTCAATAGTATTCATACTAATATGTATTAATGGAGACATTTTTTCATATTTATCTCAATAGTATTCATATTGATATATATTAATGGATTGTTTCAGTTTCAAATGCAAATGATCTCCCAATTTGGAGGATGCTCTTTGATTTGCAAATTTCGTTCAAACCACGAAATTTTGACTGTAACATGTACATAGCGCAACAAGAAACATGAATTTGCATTGTGGTTTCAACAACATAAACTTTTTATCATCTATTCATCTTGTATTTCTTGCAATGACTTGAGTAAACACCAACTCTCCATAAACATCAATATCTAAATTGAATTAAATGTAATGAAAATTTGGTGTGATTTAAGTAACTAAGACAGCTTTAGCCATCTCTTTATTAATGCCAATCTTTTCGAACGCCTAGTGAGTTATCAGTAGTTAAAGCATAAATTGCAGAGCACCGAAGCTCTTTGGCTGCACAAACATAATTGCTTAAACTTTGCAGAAGAGGAAATTTTTGTATTTATTCCAATAGTACTGATATTAGTATATATGCACGGATATTATCAAATAGAAGAAACTTCCTTCTTGTAACTCATTAATTCATTCTATTTATGGGCCCCGAAGAACAAAAACATGATCTGAAAATTAACTTGATCTAAAATTCAAGATCTTTAACCATTATTTGCATGTGATTTTTTAACTATTAATCTCCTTTGTAATGCAAAATTAAAGAACATCCATCAAGCACATAAGCACATAAACATGTAAGCAAACCATCTATGAACAAGAATTGGTAATGGAGTTCACCAGACCCCCTGGCTACATCTACGGGCCACTTCCCAAATGGGAAGGCCGATAGATTAACTATTCAAATGCTTACAAAGTGAATTATGAATTTTGCCTGTCATATACAGTAACAGACTTCAACAACAACTGCAAGATGAAATTATGAGACTTTAAAATATGAACATGGATACCTTTCTGTGTATTTGAAAGATTCTGTGAGCACTTTTCTATATGGATGCCTGAATGCAAAAATTGAAGCTGGATCTGGAATCCTTGCGAAAAAACGAGACTTTTGAGTATAAACTCGATATATTTCAGAACTGGACTCAGAATGCCCTTCTTGGCACAATTCCCAAAATCTGCCTCTTAACTGTACAGTCCGTACGGCCTCGGGATGCATGCAAGTCAAAAACCACCTCGATCTACGTGCAAAACCTCCTCAGTTTGCATGCAAATCCACCTCAGGCTATGTGCAAAACCACCTCATTCTGTGTGCAAAACCACCTCGATCATTGTGCAAAACCACCTCGGGCTGCGTGCCAATCTCAGTCTGCATCAAACTCCCCCTCGGGATCCGTGCCCATGGCTCATTTAAATAATGGAAACAAAACCAAAAGGGGCGTGGGCCATAGGCCACGCACCCACCCAAATCCCACCAAATTCGACAATTTTTAAGGTTATTCCACCACCTCTTGCCACGTCTCATGGCGGTGGCGCGTTGGTAGATGGGGTGGTTAGGGGGGCGGAAGTCTCAGGGTCAAACCCGCGGGCTTCTCCTCCCACCGCATATGATTTTTGGCTTTGGCTTGGTGCGATTTGGTTTAATATATGGTATATATATATTATATGGTTTATAATATGGCATAAATGATATGGTATGGCGCGTTTATTATATTTAGTTGGTTTAATATATATGTTTGGTCTTTAGTTTATGGCAAAGCTTATAATAACATTTAGACACCAAGGGGGGGCTCAGTGTTGGAAAGGTTAAGGGCTAAGCCCTTGACCACCCCCCTTTTTCCCAACCATGGGGTCATGGTGGCCTTATTCTAAGGTCTTGGGTTCAATTCTCATAGCCCCAAATTACATTTTTTAACCATTTCCAACCATTTTTTACGAAACTTCAACTGTTGATATCTTCGTCATCTAAAGGCCGTTTTTCCCGAAACGAACGTCACCGGAAATTTGCTGACGAGCTCTTCCACTTTGTAAGCTTTACTTTGCATTTTGAATACTTTAACTCTATCGAATTTTGAGATGATCCACCTGGATCAAACCTTCCCACTTGAAAGCTTTTTGGCCACAAAAAGTATGAAATCATTCAGAAAATAAGTGAGGACATGTTTGTCTCACTTGTCTTGTAACACCTATCCATTCTTCCCAAAACCTGTACATCTGACTCAACAATACAACAATCAACACTGCACTGACATTGTTAAGTACATTAATCACATTCTTAATCACATCTTCATTCAACATTGTCGGAACCAACCACATATTGTTGATGAGTAATAAGTTGAATATAAACATTGAACATGTGAAAGAGATTGTACCCATACCATGCTGACTTTTAACGGTAGAAACACTATCAACCAAAACAGGTGCATTTTAGTGAAATGATACTTCCTTTTCATGCTTAGAATTCTTTTCTTCCTTACATTGTATAGACATAAGTCTCAAATTTCGACTTGCATTAACAACCCTTTTTAATTGTTGTGTAGTGCCCAATGATTTGTCATTTCTAAATGAATGAGAATGCACTATGTACTCAATTCCTTCTTTAAACAAGTGATAATGATTATGTTCTCGATAGAAGATTGCTTTTTGATGATATAAGTATGGACTACCCAACAAAATTCCACAAATATCTAGTGGGACCACATCAAATTCAATCTCATCTACAAAATTAGATGTAATTGCAAACTTTAGATCACATTGTTGTGTTACTTGTAATCTTTTATCTTTGCATACCCAACCTAATGGATAAGGTTTCTTGTGTGGTTTTGTTGTTAATCCCAATTGCTTAACTACTTCTTCTGAAATAAGATTAACTTGAGATCCACTATCTATGAGTGTGTCGACCTTTGTTTGTTATGTAATCACTCTTATATGAAACAATTCATTCCTCTTTCTATCCTTAGAATTGTCATCATCTTTAGAAGTAGAAGCACATGAAGAACCAATTTTAGAATCATTATCAACAATAGATTTACCTTTCACACCTATGATTGTTATCTTTGTTTCATCCTCGGAATCTGATCCAAGGTCCTCAACGATAACCGTGGTTGTTTGCTTCCCCTTCCGATCCTTAAACCACTTCAGTTTCATTTATGGATGTAGCTTCCAACACTTTGCCTCTTCATGCCCTTGCTTTTGACAATGCGAGCATGTAGGTGTCTCATCACCCTTCTTCATTGTAGCTGCATGTTTACCTTTCCACTTTTCCTTGCCTTCTTTTGCCTGGACGGATTCAACTGAAGAAACATCATGAACACTCTTCCCTTTTGACTCAATGTGATTTGCTTGAACACATACCTCATCATGGTTAGTCGGATTAAACATCAATATCATATGACGTAAATAATTATGCAATCCTCCTGTATATTTGAGAAGAGTTTCGTGAGTGTAGAGAGGTATACCAAGTACCAAGGATCTTTTTTGAAATTCCTATGTGTATTCTTGCACACTTTGTCCATTACCTTGCCTCAGATTCTGCCAATCCATCATAGCTTGCTGCATATACCCTAATGGATAAAATTGTTTTTTAAGTGTTGAAATGAACTCATACCCAGAGGAAATGATTTTGCCTTTTGTGGCAAGATCCTCTTGAGATCTTCTCTCCCACCAAATGAGAGCAATCCCTCCAAGTCGGAGAGAACCCAACTGAATTTTAACATCATCTTCAACAAACTTTTGAATCCTACAATAAACTTCAATTTGACGGATCCAATTGTCCAATTTTTCAACATTAAGTTCTCCATTATACATAGGTAATTCAAACTTAATATCAAGCTTTAAATGAGGCATATTAAGATCAACTTTTGTTTTTTGTTTTTCAAATGGAGAAGGAATAGAACCATCAAGAGAAGATGGAGAAGTTGGTGGGGTTTTAGGGGGTTCCTCACCACCTCCTCTTTTTTTATCTTTTGTATGAGATGGTCCACCTTGCTCACCTTTCTTTCGATCTTGATAGAGCTCCTCTCCCATCCTTTGCATTCTCCTAAAAGCTTTCAGAAATTCCCCTTCAGAAGGCATAGAAGAAGTTGCTTCTTCTCCTTTTGGTGAAGACATACTTCCTCTTCTTGAACCAATCTCTGGATCAAACTCTTCAAGTTCTCCTTCACCACGCTGAATCTTGGACCGTGTTAACATAAACTCAAAAATGCAGTGGTTAACCTCGCTCTGATACCAACTTGATCTAAAATTCAAGATCTTTAACCATTATTTGCATGTGTATTTTTAACTGTTAACCTCCTTTGTAATGCAAAATCAAAGAACATCCATCAAGCACATAAGCACATAAACATGTAAGCAAACCATCTATGAACAAGAATTGGTAACGGAGTTCACCAGACCCCCTGGCTAGGTCTCCAGGCCACTATCCAAATGGGAAGGCCGATAGATTAAGTATTCAAATGCTTACAAAGTGAATTCCTAATTATGTCTGTCATATAAAGTAACAGACTTCAACAACAGCTACACGATGAAATTCTGAGACTTTAAAGTATGAACATGGATACCTTTCTGTGTATCCGAAAGATTATGTAAGCACTTTTCTGTCTAGATGCCTGAATGCAAAAACTAAAGCTGGATATGAAATCCTTGCGAAAAACTGAGACTTTTGAGTATAAACTCGATATATTTCAGAACTAGACTCAGAATGCCCTTCTTGGCACAATTCCCAAACTCTGCCTCTGATCTGTACAGATCGTACAACCTCGAGATACGTGCAAGTCCAAAACCACCTCGATCTACGTGCAAAACAACCTTAGTTTGCATGTAAATCCACCTCAGGTTGTGTGCAAAACCACCTCGGTCCACGTGCAAAACCACCTCGGTCACTATGCAAAACCACCTCGAGCTGCGTGCTAGTCTCTTCCTGCATCAAACTCCCCACTCGGGATCCGTGCCCATGGCTCATTTAAATAATGGAAACAAAACCAAAAGGGGCGTGGGCCATAGGCCACGCGCCCACCCAAATCCCACCAAATTCGGCAATTTTTAAGGTTATTCTGCCACCTCTTGCCACGTCTCATGGTGGTGGCGCGTTGGTAGATGTGGTGGTTAGGGGGGCGAAAGTCTCAGGGTCAAACCTGCAGGCTTCTCCTCACACCGCATATGATTTTTGGCTTTGTATTGGCGCGATTTGGTTTAATATATGGTATATATATTATATGGTTTATAATATGGCATAAATGATATGGTATGGCGCGTTTATTACATTTGGTTGGTTTAATATATATGTTTGGTCTTTGGTTTATGGAAAAGCTTATAATAACATTTAGATACCAAGGGGGGCCTCGTTGTTGGCAAGGTTGAGGGCTAAGCCCTTGACCACCCCCCATTTTCCCAACCATGGGGTCATGGTGGCCTTATTCTAAGGTCTTCGGTTCAATTCCCATAGCCCCAAATTACATTTTTTAACCATTTCCAACCATTTTTGACGAAACTTCAACTGCTAATATCTTCATCATCTGGAGCCCATTTTTCCCGAAACGAACGTCACCGAAAAGTTGTTGATGAGCTCTTCCACTTTGTAAGCTTTACTTTGCATTTTGAATACTTTAACTCTATCGAATTTTGAGATGATCCACCTGGATCAAACCTTCCCACTGGAAAGCTTTTTGGCCACAAAAAGTATGAAATCATTCAAAAAATAAGTGAGGACATGTTTGTCTCACTTGTCCTGTATCACCTATCCATTCTTCCTGGAACCTGTACATGTGACTCAACAATACAACAATCAACATTGCACTGACATTGTTAAGTACATTAATCACATTCTTAATCACATCTACATTCAACATTGTCGGAACCAACCACATATTGTTGATGAGTAATAAGCTGAACATAAACATTGAACATGTGAAAGAGATTGTACCCATACCATGCTGACTTTTAACCATAGAAACACTATCAACCAAAACAGATGCATTGTAGTGAAATGATACTTCCTTTTCATGCTTAGGATTCTTTTCTTCCTTATATTGTATAGACATAAGTGCCAAATTCCGACTTGCATTAACAACCCTTTTTAATTGTTGTGTAGTGCCCAATGATTTGTCATTTATGAATGAATGTGAATGCATTATGTACTTAATTCCTTCTTTAAACAAGTGATATTGATTATGTTCTCAATAGAAGATTGTTTTTTGATCATATAAGTACGGACTACCCAACACAATTCCACAAATATCTAGCGGGACCACATCAAATTCAATCTCATCTACAAACTTAGATGTAATTGCAAACTTTAGATCACATTGTTGTGTTACTTGTAATCTTTTATATTTACATACCCAACCTAATGGATAAGGTTTCTTGTGTGGTTTTGTTGTTAATCCCAATTGCTTAACTACTTCTTCTAAAATAAGATTAACTTGAGATCCACTATCTATGAGTGTGTCGACCTTTGTTTGTTTTGTAATCACTCTTATATGAAACAATGCATTCCTCTTTCTATCCTTAGAATTGTCATCATCTTTAGAAGTAGAAGCACATGAAGAACCAATTTTAGAATCATTATCAACAATAGATTTACCTTTCACACCTACAATTGTTATCTTTGTTTCATCCTCGGAATTTGATCCAAGGTCCTCAACGATAACCGTGGTTGTTTGCTTCCCCTTCCGATCCTTAAACCACTTCGGTTTCATTTCTGGATGTAGCTTCCAACACTTTGCCTCTTAATGCCCTTGCTTTTGACAATGCGAGCATGTAGGTCTCTCATCACCCTTATTCATTGTAGCTGCATGTTTACCTTTCCACTTTTCCTTGCCTTCTTTTGCCTGGACGTATTCAACTGAAGAAACATCATGAACACTCTTCCCTTTTGACTCAATGTGAGTTGCTTGAACACATACCTCATCAAGGTTAGTCGGATTAAACATCAATATCATATGACGTAAATAATTATGCAATCCTCCTATGAGAATAGTTTCCTGAGTGTAGAGAGGTATACCAAGTACCAAGGCTCTTTCTCGAATTTCCTCTATGTATTCGTGCACACTTTGTCCCTTACCTTGCCTCAGATTCTGCCAATTCATCATAGCTTGTTGCATATTCCCTAATGGATAAAATTGTTTTTCAAGTGCTGAAATGAACTCATACCAAGAGGAAATGATTTTGCCTTTTGTGGCAAGATCCTCTTGAGATCTGCTCTCCCACCAAATGAGAGCAGTCCCTCCAAGTCGGAGAGAAGCCAACTGAATTTTAACATCATCTTCAATAAACTTTTGAATCCTACAATAAACTTCAATTTGAGGGATCCAACTGTCCAATTTTTCAGCATTAAGCTCTCCATTATACATAGGTAATTCAAACTTAATATCAAGCTTTAAATGAGGCATATTAAGATCAACTTTTGTTTTTTGTTTTTCAAATGGAGAAGGAATAGAACCATCAAGAAAAGATGGAGAAGTTGGTGGGGTTTTAGGGGGTTCCTCACCACCTCCTTTATTTTATCTTTTGTATGAGATGGTCCACCTTGTTCACCTTTCTTTCGATCTTGATAGATCTCCTCTACCATCTTTTGCATTCTCATGAAAGCTTTCAGAAATTCCCCTTCAGAAGGGATAGAAGAAGTTGCTTCTTCTCCTTTTGGTGAAGACATCCTTCCTCTTCTTGAACCAATCTCCGGATCAAACTCTTCAAGTTCTTCTTCACCACGCTGAAGCTTGGACCTTGTTAACATAAACTCAAAAATGCACTGGTTAACCTCGCTCTGATACCAACTTGATCTAAAATTCAAGATCTTTAACCATTATTTGCATGTGAATTTTTAACTGTTAACCTCCTTTGTAATGCAAAATTAAAGAACATCCATCAAGCACATAAGCACATAAACATGTAAGCAAACCATCTATGAGCAAGAATTGGTAACGGAGTTCACCAAACCCCCTGGCTATGTCTCCAGGCCACTTTCCAAATGGGAAGGCCGATAGATTAAGTATTCAAATGCTTATAAAGTGAATTTTGATTTATGTCTGTCATATATAGTAACAGACTTCAACAACAGCTGCAAGATGAAATTCTGAGACTTTAAAGTATGAACATGGATACCTTTCTGTGTATCTGAAAGATTCTGTGAGCACTTTTCTGTCTGGATGCATGAATGCAAAAACTGAAGCTGAATCTGGAATCCTTGCGAAAAACCAAGACCTTTGAGTATAAACTCAATATATTTCAGAACTGGACTTAGAATGCTCTTCTTGGCACAATTCCCAAAATTTGCCTTTGATCTGTACAGTCCGTACGGCCTCGGGATGCGTGCAAGTCCAAAATCACCTTGATCTACGTGCAAAAACACCTTATTTTGTGTGCAAATCCACCTCGGGCTGTGTGCAAAACCACCTCAATCCACGTGCAAAACCACCCCAGTCACTCTGCAAAACCACCTCGAGTTGCGTGCCAGTCTCTGCCTGCATCAAACTCCTCCCTCGGGATTCGTGCCCATGGCTCATTTAAATAATGGAAACAAAACCAAAAGGGGCGTGGACCATAGGCCACACGCCCACCCAAATCCCACCAAATTCGGCAATTTTTAAGGTTATTCCACCACCTCTTGCCACGTCTAATGGCGGTGGCGCATTGGTAGATGTGGTGGTTAGGGGGGCGGAAGTCCCGGGGTCAAACCCGCGGGCTTCTCCTTCCACTAATCCCTTGAACAACCCCCTTTTTCCCAACCATGGGGTCATGGTGACCTTATTCTAAGGTCTTGGGTTCAATTCCCATAGCCCCAAATTACATTTTTTAACCATTTCCAACCATTTTTTACGAAACTTCAACTGCTAATATCTTCGTCATCTGGAGGTCGTTTTTCCCAAAACGAACGTCACCGGAAAGCTGTTGAAGAGCTCTTCCACTTTGTAAGCTCTACTTTGCATTTTGAATACTTTAACTCTATCGAATTTTGAGATGATCCACTTGGATCAAACCTTCCCACTTGAAAGCTTTTTGGCCACAAAAAGTATGAAATCATTCAGAATATAAGTGAGGACATGTTTGTCTCACTTGTCCTGTATCACCTATCCATTCTTCCTAGAACCTGTATATCTAACTCAACAATACAACAATCAACACTGCACTGACATTGTTAAGTACATTAATCACATTCTTAATCACATCTTCATTCAACATTGTCGAAACCAACCACATACTGCTGATGAGCAATAAGCTCAATATAAACATTGAACATGTGAAAGAGATTGTACCCATACCATGTTGACTTTTAACCATAGAAACACTATCAACCAAAACAAGTGCATTGTAGTGAAATGACACTTCATTTTCATGCTTAGGATTCTTTTCTTCCTTACATTGTATAGACATAAGTGCCAAATTCCGACTTGCATTAACAACCCTTTTTAATTGTTGTGTAGTGCCCAATGATTTGTCATTTCTGAATGAATGTGAATGCACTATGTACTCAATTCCTTCTTTAAACAAGTGATACTGATTATGTTCTCGATAGAAGATTTTTTTTTATCATATAAGTACGGACTACCCAACACAATTCCACAAATATCTAGTGGGACCACATCAAATTCAATCTCATCTACAAACTTAGATGTAATTGTAAACTTTAGATCACATTGTTGTGTTACTTGTAATCTTTTATCTTTGCATACCCAACCTAATGGATAAGGTTTCTTGTGTGGTTTTGTTGTTAATCCCAATTGCTTAACTAATTCTTTTGAAATAAGATTAACTTGAGATCCACTATCTATGAGTGTGTTGACCTTTGTTTGTTTTGTAATCACTCTTATATGAAACAATGCATTCCTCTTTCTATCCTTAGAATTGTCATCATCTTTAGAAGTAGAAGCACATGAAGAACCAATTTTAGAATCATTATCAACAATAGATTTACCTTTCACACCTACGATTGTTATCTTTGTTTCGTCCTCGGAATCTGATCCAAGGTCTTCAATGATAACCGTGGCTGTTTGCTTCCCCTTCCGATCCTTAAACCACTTCGGTTTCATTTCTGGATGTAGCTTCCAACACTTTGCCTCTTCATGCCCTTGTTTTTGACAATGCGAGCATGTAGGTCTCTCATCACCCTTCTTCATTGTAGCTGCATGTTTACCTTTCCACTTTTCCTTTCCTTCTTTTGCCTGGACGGATTCAACTGAAGAAACATCATGAACACTCATCCCTTTTGACTCAATGTGAGTTGC
This sequence comes from Picea mariana, assembly GCA_032191745.1. Lineage (NCBI taxonomy): Eukaryota > Viridiplantae > Streptophyta > Pinopsida > Pinales > Pinaceae > Picea > Picea mariana. Next base: position 96,983 of record JASDQU010739148.1, read on the forward strand.
TTGAAAACATACCTCATCAAGGTTAGTCGGATTAAACATCAATATCATATGACGTAATAATTATGCAATCCTCCTATATATTTGAGAAGAGTTTCTTGAGTGTAGAGAGGTATACCAAGTACAAAGGCTCTTTTTCGAAATTCCTATGTGTATTCTTGCACACTTTGTCCCTTACCTTGCCTCAAATTCTGCCAATCCATCATAGCTTGCTGCATATACCCTAATGGATAAAATTGTTTTTTAAGTGCTGAAATGAACTTATACCAAGAGGAAATGATTTTGTCTTTTGTGGAAAGATCCTCTCGAGATCTGCTCTCCCACCAAATGAGAGCAGTCCCTCCAAGTCGGAGAGAAGCCAACTGAATTTTAACATCATCTTCAGTAAACTTTTGAATCCTACAATAAACTTCAATTTGATGGATCCAATTGTCCAATTTTTCAGCATTAAGCTCTCCAGTATACATAGGTAATTCAAACTTAATATCAAGCTTTAAATGAGGCATATTAAGATCAACTTTTGTTTTTTGTTTTTCAAATGGAGAAGGAATAGAACCATGAAGAAAAGATGGAGAAGTTGGTGGGGTTTTAGGGGGTTCCTCACCACCTCCTTCTTTTTTTTATCTTCTGTATGAGATGGTCCACCTTGTTCACCTTTCTTTCGATCTTGATCAAGCTCTTCTACCATCCTTTACATTCTCATGAAAGCTTTCAGAAATTCCCCTTCAGAAGGGATAGAAGAAGTTGCTTCTTCTCCTTTTGGTGAAGACATCCTTCCTCTTCTTGAACCAATCTCTGGATCAAACTCTTCAAGTTCTCCCTCACCACGTTGAAGCTTGGACCTTGTTAACATAAACTCAAAATGCACTGGTTAACCTTGCTCTGATACCCACTTGATCTGAAAATTAACTTGATCTAAAATTCAAGATCTTTAACCATTATTTGCATGTGAATTTTTAATTGTTAACCTCCTTTGTAATGCAAAATTAAAGAACATCCATCAAGCACATAAGCATGTAAGCAAACCATTTATGAACAAGAATTGGTAACGGAGTTGACCAGACCCCCTGGCTACGTCTTCGGGCCACTTTCCAAATGGGAAGGCCAATAGATTAAGTATTCAAATGCTTACAAAGTGAATTCTGAATTATGTCTGTCATATACAGTAACAGACTTCAACAATAGCTGCAAGATAAAATTCTGAGACTTTAAAGTATGAACATGGATACCTTTCTATGTATCTGAAAGATTCTGTGAGCACTTTTCTGTCTGGACGCCTGAATGTAAAAACTGAAGCTGGATCTGGAATCCTTGTGAAAAACCGAGACTTTTGAGTATAAACTCGATATATTTCAGAACTGGACTCAGAATGCCCTTCTTGGCACAATTCCCAAACTCTGCCTCTGATCTATATAGTCCATACGGCCTCGAGATGCATGCAAGTCCAAAACCACCTTGATCTACGTGCGAAACCACCTCAATTTGCATGTAAATCCACCTTGAGTTGTGTGCAAAAGCACCTCGATCCACATGCAAAACCACCTCGATCATTGTGTAAAACCACCTCGGGTTGCGGGCCAGTCTCTGCCTGCATCAAACTCCCCCCTCGAGATCCGTGCCCATGGCTCATTTAAATAATGGAAACAAAACCAAAAGGGGCGTGGTCCATAGGCCACGCGCCCACCCAAATCCCACCAAATTCGGCAATTTTTAAGGTTATTCCGCCACCTCTTGCCACGTCTCATGGCGGTGGCGCGTTGGTAGATGTGGTGGTTAGGGGGGTGGAAGTCCCGGGGTCAAACCCGCGGGCTTGTCCTCCCACTGCATATGATTTTTGGCTTTGGCTTGTCGCGATTTGGTTTAATATATGGTATATATATTATATGGTTTATAATATGGCATAAATGATATGGTATGGCGCGTTTATTACATTTGGTTGGTTTAATATATATGTTTGGTCTTTGGTTTATGAAAAAGCTTATAATAACATTTAGATACCAAGGGGGGCCTCGGTGTTGACAAGGTTGAGGGCTAAGCCCTTTACCACCCCACTTTTTCCCAACTATGGGGTCATGGTGGCCTTATTCTAAGGTCTTGGGTTCAATTCCCATAGCCCCAAATTACATTTTTTAACCATTTTTTACGAAACTTCAACTGCTGATATCTTTGTCATCTGAAGGCCGTTTTTCCCGAAACGAACGTCACCGGAAAGCTGCTGACGAGCTCTTCCACTTTGTAAGCTTTACTTTGCATGTTGAATACTTTAACTCTATCAAATTTTGAGATGATCCACCTGGATCAAAACATGATGATTCCAATTTATTTCTTTAAATACAGGACCAGCGCCACATAAGTATGGCTTATGAAAAAATATTTTTAAATGTAAAATTTAAGAAACGAAAAGAGCATGCTTTATTTAAATTGAAGTAGTGGGCAGCAGAAAGAAAAGCTTGTCGTCCATGTTTAACGACATAGGGGAAGAAGGCAATAAATAAAATTAAAGCAAATACCAGAGATTGGAAAATACTATTAAAAAATAAAGCGGAATTATTCTATATCCAAATAAGATGGGTTATAAAATACAACTGAGGCTATTTGTCACAACGATTGGGATTTCGCCTGCCGCCGACCAATAAAAAATATGTGCATTGATGAAGCTTGTTCACAGTTCTCTTGACGTCCAAACCCTTTATTCGTAAAAAATGAGTTCAATATCAATTTCAGGTTTTCTACTTAATTGTTGCTGCCAACTACATATATCCCAGTTTTTTGAACAGCTTGTCTCTTCCAAATATGGCCTGCTTGCAATCGCTGGTTATTCTACATTTCATTCTTTGTCAAGTAGTAATTTTCCTCTGCGGTTGAAAACTTGGGGTTCAGGGTGCTTTCCTTGCAATGTTCCAGATGCTTGACATCCGATACAACTTAGAAATACGATTCAAGCCGATTTCAAAGTGGAGGAAGTCGTTTTATGTCACCATAGATATGGCAGGGGAAAAAAATTCAAGTATGTTGTGACTGGTATTCTCCTTGTATTCGATTATCTGTTTGGTTGAAAAGCCTGCATGAAGATTTGTATGTTGAACTTCTTTGCTTTATTATAGTAAATTGGAAGAAACGTCCAACCCAACTGAAAAAATGCAAATGTGTTGAGGTGCATAACTTCTCTGAGCAACACAGATCTGCCAAGTGCATCATCACCATAGGTTTGGCAAGTGTATCAAATGTTGCAGATCGCATGAGAAACTTTTGTAGCGATAATATGTCATTTTATCCACCCATACAGTTTCTGTTATCCGTCTCTGGGTGCATTCGCAAGTGGAGTAATATTTCACGTCATTTACGAACATGAGGGGCCATTCTGCAAACCACTGTAAATGTGCCGCCCCCGAGGAAGACAAAATCTTGTGGGATCTGTAGAATTCAATATACTTGCCAAATCTGTGTTGTTGCAAGAACTTATATACTTCAACAAAGAACCATTTTGCACATGACCTGAAAATCCATTACAACTCCCAGCAAGAAAACAAACAAGTTCAACAAACAAATCTACAGGTAGCCTTTTCAACCAACCAAAGCATCGAACACAGGGAAAACACCAACCAGAACATACTTGTTCTTTTTTTTTCCTCCTCTTTGACTTTTTCTTCTATAACATAGTTTTTTTTTTACTCAAAGCTCATGTCACATAAAACCAGTCTCTCTTCTTTCATTTGGGCCTCAATTGCATCTCTAAGTTGTCTTACATGTCCATGACCAAGTACATTAGAACGAAGGCACCCTAAAGCACAACTCTTTAATGAAATGGCAATAAGTATTTAAAAGCAACGCTGGATGATCTTCTATAGATTTTGTGTTAATTCGTTCGAATGACAGATGTTCTCGATATTTTCGCTTATTAATGCCAACCTTTTCGAATATGTACGCTGAATAGTGACTATTAGTACGTATTAAATTCCCATATCCGAGCAGATTCTCAAATCTCACATCTAAGATATGCACAACATTAAAGAGGGACACGATGTGAAGGCCTCTGTGGGCGACACGTTCGTGGACTATGCTGAAGCTTTTAAGAAAACTAAAAGACCACAAACAGGGAAAAAAATAAAAAAATATATTTTTGCAAACTCAAAATTGAGGCAAAAGAAATTACCAAATCCAATAATATTCGCATGTCTATTCATTTTAATGGGAGATGTCCTCTACCTTTCCAGTTATTAAAGCCCGTTTTTTTGCACCTGTCTGGTCGGTTATGACTTTTGAAAGCATAATCAATGTCTATTGGGAAGGGCGAAAGGTAGTGGGGATGGAGGGGAGCGACATATGATTTTAAATTTTCTGAACCCGAAAAATTGTGAACCCGCAAAAATGAGCTAGAAACGCACTTTACAAGAACAAAACAAAAGGAAGAGAAAAACTATATCGCTCACACAACAAAATCTACTCTCATAACTATGAAACCATAACAACACATAATCCATGGAAAAAACATCGCCAGCTATGAAATATAGTTTGAGGCTGACACAGTTCCAATCACTATTGCAGAAACCCAAATGTGCAAACTGCAAGAATAGGCAAGCAAGAACAACAACAACATGCAAATAAGAAATCAGTGGAGATGCAAAAAACAAGCATGGACCAGTAAACCAACAATGCCATTGAAACATATAAATTTAAAAAACGGAAAAAAAAAAAAATGTATTGTAACAAGCCTATTAAGTAAGCATTCAACGCTACCAAGCCTGTTAGTAGAACATTTAAGTCTGTCAGAAATGCTCTCTAAACATGTAACAAAAAAATGCAATGTGGCAGATCTCTGACGTATGTGTTGGAAGGCCAAACTTTGGATATGCCACCATATCAAACATTGCCATAGATTTACCTAGCATAAAATGCTAAACCAAACATTCGGATTAATGCTAGCATTAATCTACCTTCAACGAATGCATAACAAAATATATGATTCATAAAGACCATATACGATCAAATACTTTGGATATGCCAACATATATAATATTGAGAATAGCGAAGTCGGCAATAAGACCTCCAATCCCTTGTCCAATCAGATCATGACAAATATGGTACTTTTTTTAATATAAAAATCGATGTTTTCAGTTCCCTGGTTCCAACAATAGAAAATATGGAAATATTTCTGATCCCTAAAAGCCTGTTGGTTGCTGCCTACAATTGCATTGCAAAAGGACTGCACAATGTAAAGCCACAACGACTGCACATCAAACTTCGTTGCTACCAAACAACAAATTGCATTAAACAGAATATCTCCACAGTTAGACACAACATTTGTTGCCAGCTGTAAACCATGGCAATCTATGCGATGCATAATCCGTTCCCACTGCGATTCAAGGTCTTTACAAAAGAGGGACAAGTAAATATGAGGTACTTCAACATTGCATTGGTTCAGAATGACCACTAACAACATTGGCATCATGGAACAAGATGCAATATGGATTGTCAGAGGCAACTTTGTTGAATAGTAGATATCTTCTTTTTCTCGTCAATGACCATATTCCAACCGATATATTGATCTAGTTAGACAACCACCGTATACAAAATGTGTCTCCCCAAAGTCCCCTCTCATGTGCAGGCAGAGCTGGAGATGCAGACAACCACATCTTTGAAAAATATGTAGTGACATCATGTATTCCGTGCAACTGTCGAAGAAAAGCAGATTCCAGTTCGTATTCATATGAGTTCAATGCCTCTGCATCGCCATTTTTTTAATAGGCCAAGAAATAATCTATCAATCCATTGCGCAGCTCGGTCAACGAATACCAGAAATGCAACAGAACCTGGAATGTATGGAAAAGGCAATCCCCTGTAGTATATGAGAATGCATCGAATATAAAGATGCCATTGCTATGCAAAGCCACGTCAATGCTGCCATGTATAATGGACTCTATACCTATTTCATACGACTCAACATTTATTAATTCTTCCATCTTTTCAACTCTGATTTTGAAGTTGTTTGTTAGATACTTTTACTTTGTCTGAAAACAGAGAAAAGGGGGAAAAAAATAATAGCACCCCCCCAAAAAGGAAAGCAAAATAGGAAAACTACAAGCTTGAAACTGCGTACCAAACAGAAGAAACAATGCAAATAAATAACACCATAAATTTACTCGGCAGAAAGACAACAGGTGGGCATAGTTTTCCAACCCACAGAATAAAAGCATTTGCCGCGTCTACACCCCAGCCGATGGTTCCCTCTTCTAATAGCTTCGAACTACTTTTCGAGAACCCCTTCGCATTGCAATTTTCCAATTAGCTATGAATGTCGTAGTCGGCATATGAAGATGCATGGTTTCCAGAAATAGAAATTAAGAGCACAAACAAAGATGGTCTGCAACAAAATTTGGAGGTAGGGACCCCCATGATCAGGGGATCAAATTTTGCTCAAAAATTCAAAGTGCTCAGAATCACTTCAAATCGAACGAGAGCGTAGGCCTTTTCGTTACGAACCCAACGCAACTCGTTTGGGTTCAAACGGACGTCGGGAGCGAGAGATATCGCGTTCTGTTCAAATTTACAAACAGGCAAAAACAAGGGTTGATGACTGTACAGTCCGTACGGATGCTGACGTGGCAGGCCGTACGACATGTCGCATACAGGCATTCGAACAGTTGGCAAGTGACTTGGCATGTTTGGTAGCGAATGGAATGACGACACGTGGCCCAATCAATGGCCGCCACGTGTCATCCATTTATTGGTTTAAAACTTATGTCATTGGCCAGAGTCAACCCCACGACCTCAAGGCAGGGGCAAAGACTTGGCAAAGAGCCGCCAACCGGTGCGCCACCAGTTGTTCCTTGTTATATATATGGTGCAATATATATATGTGTTTGTATATGCGTGTGGTTTGGGGCGCGACCGGGCCAGGGTTTAGCCCTAGCCCTTGGTCGCATGATATGTTACATATAACCCACAACTATATCATATGGACGCATGCGCGCGGTTGTGTTTGTTCCAACGGTTATATCAACGACCCGTCATTTGGCCTTTGACCATTGGCTTATGTAACGGGAGCCTATGTTAATGCTAGAATGTGGACGCATGGATCATACGACCTGGCCCTTGACGGTTAGGGGCTAGGTGCGCCCGTAACTGTCCTACAGTTTGCACCGTTCACACGGTTGCGTCTGGTGCTAGGTTTTTGCGCTTAAATATGTGTGTGGGCTAGGTTGAGCCGACAGGGGTGCGTTTTGTAGCTGCAGAGACAACAAGCTTGAAGGGGGGACTTCCAGGAAGCCTATCTTCTTCATTTTTTGGCCAAACGAGGTGCCGAAAAAGCCCAACTAGGGGTTTTTGGACGTTCTGAAGCCATTGGAGCAGTCTATTTGGAATTTTGAGCATTGTAAAGAACATTTTTTAGCACTTTGAGAAAATAATACAAATGATCCATTGGAAGCTGGACCAAGAGATGTAGCCCAAGAGAGGGGTGAACTCCTTTATCATTTGTTGTGTTATGTTTTTTTTCTGTTCATTGATTATGCTACTATTTATATGCATCTTGAATGAGTAAATCCTATTAAAAATTGTGTTGCAAAGACGATCCATTTGCATTTTAACACATAAATTTTACTTGCAAATATTTTCAAGAATACAAGTCTTCTTCATTTTTAGATCAAGTTGGTATCAGAACATAGGTTTTTGAAGACTTGATTATTTGCAAGTGTTTTGTTTTCTGATGCTCACAAGGTTCAAAATCACAAGAGGAGAAGGTCAACTTGTAGAGCCAAGTTCTCATCCTTCAAGGAGGAAGCATATACCATCACCGCAAGTTTCAAGGAGGCATTCACCAAGTATGGCTCATGAAGAGAGTCATCAACATGTTCCTGCAGAAGATGAAGATCTCAGAAAGGCTGTCATGGAAATGAGAGAGATGTTGAAGATCTTGATAGAAAGGAATGCAAGGTTGCAAGGTGAAGGCTCCAACCCTACAAAGCACAAGGGAGACATTGGTGATAAAACTCCAAATGGAAATGGAGGGAATGGTGCTTCTCCACCACCCTCTCCTCCATCTTCTTCTTCTTCTTCTTCTTCTACCAATTCAAGACCTCTTTTGAATACTCCAAAGAGACATGGTAAAACTCTTTCACAAATTGGTTCATTAAAGCTTGATATTAAATTCGAATTGCCAATATACAATGGAGAAGTTAATGCTGAGAAATTAGATCATTGGATTCGTCAGATTGAGGTATATTGTAGAATACAAAAAATTCAAGATGATGAAACTAAGATTCAACTTGCTTCTTTAAGATTGGATAATGCAGCACTCATTTGGTGGGAATCCAAGACTCAGGAGGACATGAAGAAGCATGGTAAAATTTTAACCTCTTGGAATGATTTTATTGTTGCAATTAAAAGACAATTTTACCCATTGGTATATAAGCAAAAGGCTACTATGGATTGGCAAAATTTTAGACAAGCTAAAGGACAGAATGTGCAAAGCTTTACTCGAGAATTTAGGAGAAGATCTTTGGTTTTGGGAGTAGATTTGTCTTCTCAAGAAACTTTACTCAAATACATTGGAGCTTTACATAGTTATTTGAGACATACTATACTCATGTTTAATCCTTCAAATCTAGATGAAGTTTGTGTTCAGGCCACTCATTTGGAAGCAAGAGGAAGGAAC